>JBBPEB010000033.1:0-160000 GCA_039096225.1 Blastocystis sp. Blastoise
TAAAAGTAAATGAAATGGAACGAGAAACAAAACGAAAACAAGACATATTATTATTAAATTTATTTTTCTACTTATTTTTTATTAATTTTTTTATTTATTTTATTTTATTTATTATTTTATATATTTATTATAAAATAGATTGAACAAAAATCTCAACGTTTATCATATATTCGTGAAATTGTGAATCAAGCTAAATTATTTCATAAAGGAAGAAAAAGTAAATCTATTATGGCTTAATAAAGTATATATATAATATATATAATATATATATATATAGATACATCGTGATTTATCACAATTATTTGCATTACAACGTCGAATTGAAGGTCGAAATAATTTTGAATATTGGAAGAATATTAGAAGATAATGATCCCGAGAAATACCGAGAAGGTCTTCAAAAACAGAAAAAAGAAAGATTAGAATTCCTTACTAAACAAGTATATATATATATATATATATATATATATATATATATATATATATTATTATTATTATTATTATTATTATTATTATTATTATTATATATATATAGACTGAAGAATATTTAGTATTACTAGGAAATAGTGTTTTACAAAAGAAAGATAATGATGGAAATAGTATATATATATATATAGCGGATCCAACAGTAACAGAAGCCGTTAAACAAGGTCGTTATTATGAATTAACACATAAAAATCAAGAAGTTATAGACCGACAACCCGCGCTATTAAAAGGCGGGCTTTTAAAACCATATCAATTAGAAGGATTAAGATGGCTTGTTTCTTTGTATATATATATATTATTATTATTATTATTATTATTATTATTATTATTATTATTATTATTATTATTATTATTATTATTATTATTATTATTATTATTATTATTATTATTATTATTATTATTATTATTATTATTATTATTATTATTATTATTATTATTATTATTATTATTATTATTATTATTATTATTATTATTATTATTATTATTATTATTATTATTATTATTATTATTTTGTAGTATTAATTATTGTTATTATTATTATTTTGTAGTATTAATTATTGTTAGAAATATTATGTTTTTTAATAATTATAATATAACTAATAATAATAATAATATATATATATATAGATATATAAATGATTTGAATGGTATATTAGCTGATGAAATGGGATTAGGGAAAACGATACAGACAATCGCTTTATTATGTTATATAATAGAAAGTAAAGGAAATAGCGGTCTTTTTCTTATTGTAGTACCTCTTACAACCATTTCTAATTGGATGAACGAATTCGAAAAATGGACACCAGGAGTCAAAGTTGTATATATATATATATATTATTAATATTTATTAATATTTATTATTATTTATTATTTATTATATATTATTATATATTATATATTATATTTTTTATTATATATATATAGATATCTTATAAAAGATCTAAAGATGCCTGTAAAGATATATATAAAAAACAAATTGCTAATGGAAAATTCAATGTCATTCTTACTACGTATATATATATAAAGTTATTTATTTTGTAATATATATATATATATATATATATATATATATATATATATATATATATATATATATAATATATTATATAGATATGAATTTATAATAAAAGATAAATCATGTTTTAAGAATATACAATGGGAGTATTTAATAATAGATGAAGGACACAGAATGAAAAATAGTGGTAGTAAGTTATTTCAAGTACTTACAAAATATTATAAAAATAAACGAAAATTATTGCTTACTGGTATGTATATTATTATATTATATATATATATATATATATATATATATAGGTACTCCATTACAGAATAGTTTACCTGAATTATGGTCTTTATTAAACTTCATTTTACCGCGGTTATTTGAGTCTTCTGAAGATTTTGATACTTGGTTTAATAAGCCATTTAGTCATTTTGGCGGGAGTACTGGCGGGACAGAAGTATTAACATCTGAAGAATCACTTATTATTATTAATAGACTACATGAAGTATATATTTATTATTCTATTTTATTTTAATTATTATTATTTTTTTTTATTAATTTATTTATTATTTTAATTATTATTCTACTTATTATTTTATTTATTATTCTATTTAATAATTTATTTATTAATGTATTTATTATTCTATTTATTATTCTATTCCCAAGGTAATTCGTCCCTTTATATTACGTCGAGAGAAAAAGAATGTTTTAGATCGTCTTCCTGATAAGAAAGAGATATTATTATATAGTGACCTCTCCGCATGGCAAAAAGTGGTCTATAAACAATTATCTGTATATATATATAGTTTTTTTTCTTATTCTATAGTTACATATTTATATGGTTATCTATATAATATATGAATACACTTATATATATATATATATAGAATGGTTATTATATGACACCTCAAGAAGGTTTAACAAATGCAAAAAAAGTGTCTGCGAGAAATTGTTTAATGCAGTTACGAAAGATATGTGATCATCCGTATCTATTCTTGAAGAGTGGATGGATTATTGACGAAGGCATCGTCAGAACAAGTGGTATATTAATTTATTTATTATGTTTATATTATATTTTATTTGTATTTAACATATATATATATAAATTATATATTTGTTTATATATTAGCTATAATTTCAATATATATATATAGGTAAATTTGTGTTATTAGATAATATTTTACCTAAGTTAAAACGGACAGGTCATAAAATTCTTATTTTCAGTCAATTCTCACAATTATTTGAAATCATAGAAGATTTCTTAAAGTATATATATATATATATATATATATATAAAGAATGCGTGGTTATTTATATTTACGTTTGGATGGTACAACTTTTCATGAAAGTCGTGATAAATATTTAAATTGTTTTAATAGTCCTGATAGTCCTTATTTTGTGTTCCTTCTAACCACACGTGCAGGAGGGTTAGGATTGAATTTAATAAGTGCTGATACTGTTACTATATATGATTCCGATTGGAATCCACAAATGGATCTTCAAGTATATATATATATATTACTAAAGAAATCTTTATTATTATTATTATTATATTATATTATTCTTCAATCTTATAGGTTCAAGACCGTGCGCACCGAATTGGACAGACCAATGATGTGAGAGTATTTCGATTAATATCTAAAACTGATATAGAAGGAAAGATCAATGATAAAGTATATATATATATATATATATATAATTATTATTATTATTATTATTATTTTCTTTATTATTATTATTATTATTTTCTTTATTATTATTATTATTATTATTATTATTATTATTAAGAGTATTCTTTATAAGACTAATGAATTACCCCTCTAATTATTAATATTTATTTTTATTTCTAAAATATTTTCTATATATAGATTCTAAAGGAGATAATTCTAGACCAAATAATCAGCATATAAACTCTAAGAAGATAAATAAGATTGATATAAATAGATCAAATATGAATAATATAAATAAAGATAATAATAATAAGAAACAGATGAATCGAATCTCTCTCTTAAAGATAATTCTATTTCTATAAATAATAATAATATGCATTCAAATAAACATCGTAAAGAATCAAATGTTTCTAATTCTTCATCTTCTTCATCTTTATTTTCTTCTCAAGATAAAACTATAAATAATTCAAAAGATATATCAAATAATAAGAATAATTCTTCTGTTAAAGGTAATACTATTCGTGATTCTTCTAAAGATAGTATAAATGATATGAATTATATGAATAATAGAAATCATAGTATTGATTATTCAAATATAAATAATATACAAGAAGAGGAAAAAGCAACAAAAGAAGATAGTATACCAGAACAAAAAGAACAAAAAGAAGAAAAAAAATAGAAAAACATAAAGAAAAAGAGACAAAAGAAGAAAGAAAAGAAGAAAATGATGATGAAGAAGAAGAAGAAATAAAAGAAAGAGAAGAAGAAGAAGAAAAAAGAAGATAATGATAATGATGATGATACTACAAGTATAATAACAGATACCGATAGAGTATCCAATCCTATTATTCGTGGCCGTGGTCGTGGACGTGGTAAATTACGATCTCATAGAAGAGGAAGAGGAAGAGGTTCATTCTATCATTATGATGATAGTGATAATCAAAGTGAAAATGAAAATGATGAAACATTTGAAATAGATAATGATAAAAATGATAAAAAAGAAAATTATCATTCTATTTCACGTCATAATTATGATTCTACTTATAATATAGATGGAAATGATTTAGATAAATATAAACGTAAAGGTATAAATATGAAATTAAAAAAGAATAAACGTCGTAATAATGATGATGATAGTTCTGATGATTATGTAAAACATAGAAGGAATAATATTTCTAAAGAATCTTTAAAAAAGAAAATCAAGTATTAAAAGTGATTATTCTTCTATAAGTAAATCAAAAGAAGATAGTATAAAGAGTTCTACTATAAATAATTCTATAAAAAATAATTCTATTCATATTAATAAACCATTATCTTCAATAGATGGTAAAACATTATTAGATCTAGAAGGATCTACTCATAAAAATTCACGATTATTTGAAGAATATCATTCTATGGATTTATCAAATGAAACTAATAATAATAATAATGAGAAGAATGGAATAAAATATGAATATGATAAAAAGAAATCTATAATATATAATAAAGGATGTTTATTAGATTGTATTATAAATGGATATTGGTTAATATTAGATATAATAGATATTCATATTGATAAGATACTTACAATATTGAATTCTTTATTAGAAGAGAATCCTTATTATATATATAGAGATATAAATAATAATGAGTATCATTATACGATGAATGGTGAATATGGATATTTTATTCATCCTTCTTTTCGAATTCTATTTCGATTTCATGAGAATACTTTAAATAATATATCTTTATCTCTTATAGATCGATGTATAATATTAAATATACCATATATATCAAAAGAAGAAATATATAAAGAGATTCAAGATAAATATAATATAAATTCATTGTTTTCTTTGGAATCAATAATGAAGAATACTATATCTTATAAATTATTTAGAGATACAATAGAATCGATTGATATTTCTATAATGAAAGGTAATGATAATAATGTGGATAATTGTGTTAAGAAATCAATAAATAATTCAATAAATAATTCTATAAATAATTCTATAAATAATTCAATAAATAATTCAATAAATAATTCAATAAATAATTCATTAAATAATTCATTAAATAATTCATTAAATAATTCATTAAATAATTCTATAAATAATTCAATAAATAATTCTATAAATAATTCTATAAATAATTCAATAAATAATTCTATAAATAATTCTATAAATAATTCATTAAATAATTCTATAAATAATTCATTAAATAATTCTATAAATAATTCATTAAATAATTCATTAAATAATTCATTAAATAATTCAATAAATAATTCATTAAATAATTCAATAAACAATTCATTAAATAATTCATTAAATAATTCATTAAATAATTCATTAAAATCTTCATCTTTATCTATATGTAATGAATTTCCTAAGACTATTATAAATGATTTATTTATAAATTTAAAAAGTGATTATTCGATAGAAAAAGAAATCAATATGATTCAAATCATAAAAGAATTATTATATAAATGTAAATATAATGATTTTACAAAGAATGAGATTGATTTATTATATATTTTATTATATAAAGAGAATCATTGGTGTTGTAGTATTACTTATCCTGTATTTCTTATATTATATTCTCTTTTATCATTTATGGTGAACGAGATTGGTTTCTCTTAGAGAATACTATTCCTGAAACACAATTATTGAAGAGATGGTTAGTATTTGATACAAAACAATATAATATAAAAGATATAAAAGATATAGATTCAATGAATAATGCATATATATATGGAAAAGATCCTTGTGATTATTATATATTTGAGAATATAGAAGATAAATTGATATTTATATATAAAGTATGTATAGAAGATACCTATATTCCAAATGAATTATTATTATATCGATCCTTTTATGAATATATATTTGAATATATACAAAATGATAAATCTGTTGATATTCCTATATTTTTACATAAAATAAGTATTTTATTTGAGTTATGGATTCAATTTGATAAATATATAGAAATATATAAATCAAAGAATATAGAGATTGATATTGATTATATGGATATTTTAAAATATTTAGAAGAATATAATAATATAATAGAACAATTACCAAAGACTCTTTCTTTTGTTAAATATATTTATGATAATGAATATAGTAAAAAACAGTTAATATATATAATAGAACATCATATAGATTTATATAATATAAAGAGAAGACAAATGAATATGCAATATTTATATTCTTCAATTAATCATTTTAATTTTTCTTCTTCTATTTATGAAAGAATAGAAAGAATATATCCTTTTGGAATTGATTTTGATACATTACAATATATAATATATATTTTAAATAATAATGATATTATAAATAATAATAAAATTATTAATAATGATAATAATAATAATATTATAAATAATAATAAAAATAATAATATAATAAATCTTCCTTCTTTAAATAATAATAATGAATTTGATAGAAAAATATTATTTTGTTTTCCTCAATATATTCAATTTTTATATTCAATAGAATTTAATAAATCAGAATATTTACATTTCTTTGAATATTTTGATTTAGGATTATTTTGTTTATATATATATAAATTATTAATTCCTTATAAGAAAGAAAAGTATAATAATAATAATAATAATAATAATGATTATATTTCTAATATAGATTATGATATAATAGATACAAATTCTTTATTAATATTTGATATTTATATACATCCTAAAATACAAAATATATTACATATGAAATCAATTCCATTTCAAACATCATTTACTATTCATCAATTAATCTCTTTATATATCTATATAAATACAATAATGAATTTATATGTATATAATTATTCATTATCTTTAACTTCTTCTATATTAGAATTCATTAAATTTTATCCTCTTTATATTCATACAATTTATTCTATTTCTTCATTAAATATATCATTAGATTCTTTATCATCATTTTTAAATAATAATATCTTAGATAATATCTTAGATAATAATAATATATCTATATTTTATGAATATATAACTAATTCTTTCAATTCTAATACTAATAATATAACTAATAATATAGAAAGTATTTTATGTGAATATTATCCTCTTTTCTTTGAATCTCCTTTTCCTTCTTTTCTATTCTCTATTTATTTGAAGAATCCTTTAATTATGAAAGAACAATATTTATATTATATTCAACATATTCAAGAAACAACACTTTTTGATTTTTTATTTATATTTGATAGAACAAAAACTATTTATAAAGAATTAAATAATTTTCATGATTTCTATATAAATTTAAATAATAATAATAATAATAATAATATATCTTCTATTTCTTTAAATAAAAATGAATCTTCAAATAAATCTTTATTTCCTCTTTATTCTTTTCAAAAGAATATGTATATAAATTCTTATATATTATCTTATTATAATTATCTTCATTCATTTCACTGGTGGGCAGCTTTTTAAAATCGTGAAAATTCTGGTATGCACCCTAGCTGTTTTTTGGTATAAAAAAAGTGATTTTCTGGTATATACAGGACTTTTCCTGGTATAAACTTATGGTGGGTTTTGTATTCCTATAGTTACGGGGGATGTATCTTTTTATGACTACGACTTATTTTTAATGTTTATTTTTGGTATTCCATAATGACAGTGGTTGTATTTACTGTTGATATATATAAGATAAAAATGTTCATAACAACATCTAATTTACATTTTAGACTTTCATTAGGGCTATTTTAGACTGTTTTAAACACATTATTTCTTTGCTTCTTTTAATACATATTTTAGTTGTTTAAGCATAAAAAACAATAAAAATAACAAAATACAAAAAAATTAAAGAATAAACAATTAAATAAAGCAAAATATAAAAAACTATTATTTAATTTTGACCGAGGGACTTTGTTTTCTACTCATATAAGGAACCTATAAAAATATAATTATAGAAATGTAATAAATAAAAGGATAAATAAATACATACAGTTTAAGAGCTCATGGAGAATCGCATTTCCTTGAAGCAGAACAACAAGAGAGGTTACCTTTGAAATCAAGTTATTTCTGATCAGCTGATCGTTATAGAAGAAGCTATATTTAGAATCGCCAAGAGAATCTGTGCTTATTTTTGAATAATTTGAGTTATATATACAAGCTATAGAATAATAGATATAAAAGGAATGAAAAAAATACCATTTTAAAGAAAACAACCAACTTTATAAATATTAATAAATATAAAGATATTTGTAAGAATTTTCTTGAAAAAAGAATAAGCATGGCCCTGAATATGAATTTGTATGAAATTTTTTTATATATAAGAAAAGTTCTAAAATCCAGGGGTTATTTCGACTCTGTAATATTTTTAGTAAAACTTCACTTTGAAGTTAAGAAAAATGTATATATTGATGCTTATGTAATATGGTTCTTTATAAATATATAAATTGTACTCTGACAATGGTTTTAAGGTTACTGATGAAAAAAACTCTATTCTTGAAGGCAATTACTTTCATATTTGTTTTACTTATGAGCTTTATTGACGTTGTAGTGTTGATTGATTGTCAGTGAGTCGTTTTGAGTCAAAACATATACAAATAGGAAACTTTTATCAAACTGATTAACAAATACTGAGATAAAATATTTTATTATATTTATGTTTTCTTTTAATAGCAATACACTTGTAGAGATGAATAAGTGCAAAATTAGCTTTTAAAAAGCTTAATTGAATGGTTTTAAGGTTATTTTCAATTAATAAAATTATTTTCTAAAAATATTATAAATATATATATATAAGCTTTATTTTTAATTATTTTCATTTAAAAAAGATAATAAAAATTAAAAGATTATGAACTACTATAGATTATACAAAGAGAATTAAGTAAAATAATTTATTAATATTATAATAATAAAAAAAAAATATATATATAATAATAAAAAGTAAATATATATATAAGAATGAGATAATAAATGATTATGGATTATTTTTTGTTCAGAATAGATATATTTAGCTATAGAAACATATATAAATATAAATACAAATATAAATATATACACAGGTAAATTTAAATATATATAAATAAATGAACATAAACAATTTTATATATACATAAATAAGTATATATATATATACTGAAACATTAATATATTTCTCTATATCACTAAAACTTCTTTCTTTTTCTCCTTCTTCATTTCTATTTCTTCTTTATTTTATCTATATATATATATATCAGTTAGTTTAAAATAAAATAAATTAGTAATTAATAATTTCCAAGACCTTTATATACCTAATTATATACATTAATTCTTAATATAAAAATATAAAGAAAATTCACGGGAATAAGATCTATATATAAATAGATATATTATTTTAAATATTTTGTTAAAAAAAAACATATATATATATATATATATATAAATTTCTCTACTAATAAAAAATTATGATATAATAAGAATAACATTATATACTATAGAACAAATAGTAGTACCAGAAAGTATACAATATAAGTTATCTTGAGTATTTAAAAAGGAATAATAGATTCTAACACTATATATACTTATATAAAAATAAATATAGACAAATATATATACATATATATAGAATAGTAGCTAAATAATAATAATAATAATTATATATATATACATATCTTTACTTGTTTTATAGACATAATATACACTTATTGTAAACTTCATTTTTCTTTTAAAAAAGAATAAATAAATTTAACTATATATATATTATAATAAAAATCAATAAAGATATATTAATTATGATATATATACTTATATGTATAATTTTGAGTTTTTATTTTTTTCATATCATAACTTATTTAATACTCAATAAATGTATATAATATTTCTTTGATACATTCATAAAATATAGCTATAGATAGAGAGAGATATAATAATAATTTTATTGTATATAGTAATATAAAATGTTATATATAAAGAATAATAATAGTAATATTTCTTTTAATAATATACATAATAGTATCTTAAATCATATAAAAATAATTAACTAGAAGAAGAAGATGTTTTTGTTTGCTCATTATAACTTATTTATCATCTTCTTTTAATGATATTCAGCTAATTATAATAGCTATATATAATAATATAAATATTTAAAAATATTATAAATAAAAATATACGTTTATAATAATGTAATTACTCTATATAATTCCCAAATAAATTCATATCTTTATAAACAATAAAAATATATAAATAAACACAATCTTATTATAATTGATACACGTCTATCTATATCTATATTTCTATCTATCTATATAATACAAATAGTAATAATAAAAATAAATAAATAGAATAAAAGTATTACTAGTAATAAATACATATATACTTTTCTATTAGTATCTATGCCTTACTATTCTATATAAAAACTTCAATCTATAATGCAGTACATATCCATATAGTGTATCTAAAGGAATAAGAAAAGATGATATCAATCTATGTCAAATAAAGAAGAAAGATATTCACCAAAATCCATCATTATATCATCATAACAATAACATCTTTTTCATCATTTTTAAAAGATAAAGATAATAGGATACCTATATATGATATTCCTAGTAACTGATAATAAACTATTTTTTTATATAAATACAGAGAATCTAACACTTAAACAACTCGATTCTTATTATATTCATCAGGAAGAGAAACAATAAGAAAAAATACAGGTTTGACCAAGAGAGAGACTTAAGAACCAATTGAAGATCTATATAAACTATCTATTAATAGAAATATATTAATCATACCTTATAAACCAAGAAATTGAAAACCTTATATACTCTCTCAACTTCTATTACATACTATTTAAAACTATATATATATAATAGTTTATTATACAATAATATGATTTAAATGTATATAAGTATTATATATATATACAAAAAAAGATTAATTCATATAAAGATATTTACTAATAAATTTATTCTCCAAATCGTTATTATTATTAGGAATAAAAACATTTATATCTTTACTGATGAGAATAACATAAAATTATCTACTTCTTATTATCCTGAAGAACTATATATAGATAATATAGATTAATATATAATAATATATAGAATAATAATAAACAATATAATAATAATATATATGTATAAAATATATATATATAATAATATATTTAATAATAGATATACACATAATTATATATATATATATCACGAAGATTCTAATAATCAACATAATAATAGACTTCTTCATTAATTATCATTTATTATATCCTTCTATAGATATAGATATATAATAAATATATTATAGTATACTATATTATTTCTATTAAATTATATATATATATATATATACCATATTATAACGGAAACAAGTAGTAATAACCTCTATTCTATATTCATAAGGATTAAGTCTCAATATTCTAATAGAATTCAATGCCTATATATATAATTTGATTTTTTTTACATATTTTTAAAATAAATATATAAAATATATATATATATTAAAAAAGAATAAAAATAATAATAAAATATATATATATATACAATAAATTTTTATAATAAACTTTGAGATATTTGTTTAACGAATCAACTAATACTATATAAACAATAAATAGAATGAATATATAAAATATAAAAAAAACTATAAGAATAAATATATATTTCTACTAATAAATACTATAAGACCTATATATACAAAACTATAGATAAAAGTAAATAATTAAATTAAAAATAAATAATTATATAAAACAATACTATTTAATATATATCTGAATTAAATATATCAAATAAATTAAATAAAATAACATAAAAATAATAATAATAAAAATATTTATATATACCTAAAAAATGAAAAGGAAGAATTTTCTTTTTTAATTAAACCACTTTTTCAAGATTCGATAACTACCCTAGAGTAATATAGATAGTGAATAAAGTAAAATAAATAAAAGAATAAATAAAAATAAATATATACAGAAATGAATGTCTCCCATTCTCTCACTTTTGTTTTGATTTGAATTTATTTTGATTTAAAATCGTCAACCATTAGTACATAAGTGATTTGAAGAATCTCATTCAATTACAACCTAAATAAATAAAATAGAAATTAGACAAAATTATTATATTTTATATTTATATACTTTTGAAGAGACCTGTGTGACTAAAGTGAAGGCTTGAAACTGTTAGTGACACCTATAAGTTCTAAAAATAAATAAACGATAACATAATTACTGATTAAGTATTTGTATATAAAATAATTATAAAATATTTACTAGTATAAAGGTTCACAGACTTCCTGAGATAGTTGATGCTCGAAAATAAATGAAAAGCAATCAACAAAGCTGGATAAGCTTAAAAATAAATTTTTGATTTTTTAAAGAAATAAATTTTTTTTATACATTTTTTCTTTTGTTAGTTAAAGACTTTTTTTCGACCGATTTTTTTCTTTTTTTTGTCTTAAACTGAACTCAAACCCTAACCCTAACCCTAGACAAGAAAAATGGTCCACCAGTGACAATTTTCTGACATTCATAAGAATGGCAACTTTATCATAATTCACATTCAATTCTATGTTCTTTCGAGTCTGTGAATTCGTTAGTATACGTGAATAATTCAATTAAGTAAATTGCCGAACAAAATTAAAAATGATTGTCCTAGATATTGTGGATAATTTCTTGAATATGTTATAGAAAGTCTTAAATTATCAGTTAATATACAAATAAAACATCTTACTATCAGTTTCTTAGATATAAATATATAAATATAAAACAACGAATTTATATGAGTGTCCACACAACATTATACCAAGTTTATTTTTGTTTTTGTGGTATAAATTACTTTCGTCGGTATAAAAAAAATTAAAGACCGATTTTTTCGTAATTTTGGTATAAATTTATGGGGAACCTGGTATAAAAGGGAAAAAGCTGCCCACCAGTGTTTCATTCAGATATTTCTTCTATATCTTCATTATCTCTTTATTTAATTCATACATCTATTCCTATAAATCAAAAATATATATTTTTATCTCCTTCTCATTATACATATATATCTTTATTCTTATTAGAATGTTTATCTCATTGTATATCATTACCATCTAATCCTGAAACTATTACAGATATATATACTTATATGAATACAATATATAATAATAATGATAATAATAATTTAATGAATATGAATTTATTTCTTTATAATTTCAAACAAGAAATATCTACAATATTAGATTCTACAAAAGATATAAATAAGAATACTATTCAATTTTATAGAACAGAAACATTAATTCTATATATAGATCAATATGATGATGCTCCTCTTTTTTATATAAATAGAAATAATTCTTCATTAAGAAATATAAATAATAATAATAAAGAAGTAAAGAATATATTTAATATCGATATTGGTACATATTTTAAAAGTTATTCTGATTGTTCTTTCTTTTTACCTATATTGAATCCTTATGATTATCCATTATATTTTAGTTCTACTACAATGAATCTTTCTTTAAAGAAAAATGAATATCTTTGTTGTACACTTAAAGAAGATTTTATGAAATTAGAATATAATAATAATAATAATAATAATATATATTATAATATATATTTAAATATTCCATATATAAATAAAGAATCATCTTTATATGAAGAGAAACAATATATTATAAATATATCATTTAAAATTAGTGCAAGTCGTCAATATTTAAGTATATCTCCTTGTTGTTGTTTATATGTTGATAATACTATTGAAAATAAACAATATATAATGATTCATAAAGATAGAATGACTATATCTACAATTCATGATTCTAATATTAATTTGAATATAGAGAAACTTCCTATAAATAATGAATATATATTACAACCTATAGGATGTTCAATATTATTAAATAGTAAGACACAAGGAACTCAATCTTTATTTTATATAGAGAATAATCGTTTATTTGATATTTCTGATCCTGTTCAATATCCTCATTCAAAACCTATATTACGATCTACTAATGTTTGTTCTTCTGTTATATATGATTCTATACAATTATTTTATTCAAAGAATAATAATATTCGATATTTATATAATAATAGATCCTTTATAGATCTTTTATTTTATCTTAATAATAGTGAATTTTTATTGTTAATAGATAAAGAAGAAATGAATAAAGTAATGAATTTATTAGAAGAATTTTCTGATATTTATTATTGTTTATCCTTTTCTATGATGATTCAAAATATTTTATCTTGTATTCATAGATTATTAAAGGAAGATGTATGGTATACATTACCATTATATGATGAATATAAGATCAATAATCAATATAGTAAATATGAATTGAATAATAAAGATAAATTAGATGAAAAAAATCAAATAATTGATGAATATATATTAGAATATAATAATAATAATAAACAAAATAATAATAATAATAAACAAAATAATAATAATAATAAACAAAATAATAATAATAATAAACAAAATAATAATAAAATTATTTTAATAAGAGATTTAAATATTTATAATAAGAATAAAAATGATATAAATATTTGTTTAAATAATTATACTTATCAAATAGAAAATTACATTTCAATAGATATTCCTAAAGAATATATTTCATTTTCTATTTCTGAATATTATCAAATGTTCTTTAAACGATCTTCTATTTCATATTTTTCTTATATTCCTATATTACTTTTATCTTCAATTAAAACTTATAAATTAATAGAAAAAGAAAATCATACAATTGATGAAGATTCTTCTTTAGTACTTTCTCATTATATAATATCCTTATGTCCATTAATATCTCGATGGCTTTCTTCTTTCTTTATATTTCTATCAAATAATAAAAATAAAGAAAATATATTTATTTCTTCTATATGTATACTTATTGATTCATCAATTACAATAACATATAAAATGAGATCTTATCGTTCTTTATTATTATGTATTCTCTATTTATTTTTTAAATCACTTCATATTGAAATGATATTATATATTTGTTATACTGAAGATCATTTCTATAGAATTCAAATAAATCCTTTATCTTCATTATTTGAATATATATCATTCTTCTTAGATCTTTCAAAAATATCTAAATTTATTTGTTCTCCATTTCATTATTTATCTATATATATACATAAAGAGATAAAAGAATCGAATATAGAAGATTTTCTTTCTGAAGATATTCCATGTATTTTTATATCTGATTGTTTATCTGAATTATGTATATATCCTAAAGATAATATATATAAACAGATTCGATCTATCTTATCAAAAATATATATATTTCATATAAAGAATGATGATATTTCAATACAAGAAGAGAAAGAACTTGAAATCTCATTGAATTCTTTATTTCCTTCTCATATTACTCATTATAATACTACTATTGATTCTATATCTATAATATCAGATACATTTCTTTCTTTTCTTTGGAATTCAATAGAAGATATAAATAGAAAGAAAATAAATATTGATAATCATAATTATTCTTATATTCCTTTTTTAATATCATCTATTTCTTATTCTTCTTTAAATAATAAGAATATTATATTATCTTCATTTATGAAGAATCCTATATTTCCTTCTTCAAATCAATCTATTCATTATTTATTATATTCAAAAATATCATCATTATCATTATCTTCTTTATCTTCTTTATCTTCTTTATCTTCTATATCTTCTATATCTTCTTCATTATTATTTTATTTTCCTAATATAGATACATGTATTGATTTTAATTTTTTACTTCAATCTATTCATCCTCTTTCATTTACTTATTTATTTTCTTCTTTTTTATTTCCTATTAATGAGAATAATTTATGGTCTCCTTCATATTTTGGAGAAACTATTTATATGAAGAATTATATACAATCATTAATTGATCCTTATAATATATATAAGATATTTAAGAAATATAATCGAGGAGATAAGAGACATTATAGTATATCTATAATAATAGATAATTCTCCAATTGCTTTTAATATAAGTAATATATTATTTTCTATTCAAATAATATTTACAATTTTATATAGTTTATCTGAATGTAATATTGAATATATAGATATATGGATAAATAATAAAGAGAGTATATATATAGCAACAGGAATATCATCTAAAGAATTGATGTCTGCTTCTATTCTTTCTAGTTTATTTTATATATTTGAGACTCCATCAGAAATGAATATGAATATGTATAATACAATAAATATTGCTTCATCGTTATTATTGTCTCGATCTATTCCTTCTTTTCTTTTTATATTTAGTGATAATTATTATATATATAATTATGAAGAAGAATATAGAGATTTATATAATTTAATAAATCGATATATTCCAATAATAGCAATAGGTATTGGATATTCGATATATATATGTAAAGATATCTATCCAGTATTTTTATATGGATCTACAATAGAAGAATTGAATGATATGTTTAATCGATATATAGAAGAGAAGAATAAGAAAGAGAGATTATATAATATAGAGAATGAGATAGTATATAATATATATAGTATATTTGAAGAGAATGAAAGAAGATGGTTAGATGATTTTTTAATAAATCAATTACAAGTATATAATCCTATTCATAAAGATTTTATACATTTATTAGAATCATTACCAAATTATTTTGAAGAGATTTTAGTTGTTCAAGAAGATAATGATAATGATAATATAATAAAAATAATTATATAATAAAAAATATTTTATAGGTACATGTGTATTAAATGAAGGTGATTGTCCATTACTATCAAATTGTCCTGAGAATCTTCCTTATCATTGTTATAATGATTTATGTGTATCTTCTCCTCTTTATTGTGAAACATTAAATATAACATTATTTTCATCTCTTCCTTCTCCTTCTCCTCTTTCTTTTTCTTCTATTACATTATGTCCTGATGGATCTTTTCGTGATATTTCTCTTTGTCCTCCTATTCCTCCTTGTCCTACTACATCTCCTAAAAGATGTCCTAATGGTATTTGTGTATATATCAATATGGATTGTAATTCTATATTTATATCACCATCAGGACAACAAGTAGGAAGATCTATTTATTCACCTTATCATTATTATGATTATTCTATTTATTCTAAAGAAAAATCAAATCAAATTAATATTCATTATGATTCTACTACATTATCTATTTTTATTCATATTCTATATTCAAATAATAATACATATAGTTGTTTTATATCTACATATCAATTATGTTCAGATGGTATTTGTAGATTAACATGTCCTATTACTTATGGATGTATGAACAATCAATTAAGATGTCCTGATTCTACATGTATATCTTTCACTTCAAAGGCAATAGTAGCGTAGAAACATTTCTACTAATGAATACAATAACAAATGTTCAAATATTCAAATTTGGTGTTTAGAATTATCAATGTGAAAAAGTAATAATCATATAGATCTAGAAGATACTTTATTCTTATTATTTTTTTTCTTCATTTTTCTTCTTTTCTGATTCTTTAAGTTTGCTTTTAAAACTATAGTATTATACTATAGTAATTATGCCGTTTTAATTATTAAACAGAAATCGATGCTATGTTATGATACTAAAATATAATATCGATTATCAAAAAAGAACATATTTTTGTTTGATTATGTTATCATAAAAATGATGTTATATATGACTAATAAATGATATAATTGCTGAATGGATAATGATAATAATATATAAAGAATACAGTTATCAATAAGATATTAGAAATTATTATTATTCTTTATTATCTTAACTATCATATATAGATGTATATTTAACAGAATTTCTATATATTTGAAATTATTTCTATTAAACTTTTCATTATCATTGTTGAATCCATCTTTGTACATTTAGCAAACTTCATATACTAACATTAATTCATTAATGAGTTGAATTAACGTTTTATCATGCTTAACTTCATTATTACCCTTATATATATGATATATCATACTATTCAAATTACTATTACATATTTAATATATTCTATTTACTTACTATGATTTCTTATAAACTGTAATACCTTCGTCAATTTTTGTCATATCTTATATTTTATTGAATTACGTTATGATCTTCTCATTATTGTGTCCTCTTATATTATTTTGTTTTATCATTAGTTTTATCAATAATATTATGGTTATTGAACAAAATATATTATTTTAGCCTATATCATCATACATATAATCAACTACATGTCGAGTACTTGTTATATCCTCTGTTCTTATTCTTCAATCGCAATATCAAGTCATTACTTATGTTTATGACTTCTAGGTTGATGATTATATGTAATGTTTTTGTTTAAATATTTTTAATCTTCTACTATATGACTTTTTCAAGTCTTTAAGAATCATTATATACTCTATGATTATTATATACTCTTATTCCAGCTACTATTTATTTCATATGTATCATCGTATTTAAGGTTAATTCTCATTCTTTTATATTATAATATCCTTCTATATGTATATCAATCATCCCAATAAGATTCAAGAAATTTCAAATTTTTCAGACTCTTGTGATATGATACATAAAAATTGTCAGCTCTTCCCTACACTATAATTCTTTAATTGATTAAAGTTATCTCATATATTTAATTTTAAATATTATATCAGTTGGTAATTTTGATATTATTGTTACCTCAATAAATGGTATTATTCAAAACAATAATTATCTAATTTAAAATATTACATAATATAGATGATATAAGATTCAAAAATTTAATACATAAAAATATAAAGAAAACAATTAAAAAAGAATATATATATATAGCTAAAAGCTCTTATACAAATATGGTGTTTAACACTCTATAAACGATCAAGTATCTTATAATGATCTACAGTAACGTGGCATAAATACTGTGCTAGTAATGACTGAGTTTGCTGAAACAAATTCAGTTCTTATAATACTTCTTTTACTCCTTATCTATATATTATATATATATATTCTATATATATATATATATATATATATTATATACTGATGGTTCTTCATAAGAAGCGTCACTCTCCATAATCTTATTATTATGAATGTCTACTATAATTAAATTTTCTGGAATTATATTGGAAATATCAATGAAAGATGTTGAGTATTTAGATGTTCTTGGAATTTGTCTATTAGAATCATTTATAATATAATATAATCTAGTTCGTGACATACGAGCTAATGGATACTCGTGTTTCTGGATCAATATAAAAGGACCAATTTGAATATAGTTTAGTGCTTTAATAAGATGAGTTTGCTGTTCTTCTCCACTATCATACGTATTATACATTATATATGAATTATCTTGTCGTTCAATACCTTCATCAACTCCTGAAGAAGAAAATACTTTGGTTTCATTAATTAATACTTCTGAGTAAAAAACAATAGGTATCTTTTTGAAGTTTAGAAGTAATGTTTGAAAAACTGAATGATCTTCAAGACAACTTGAAATATTTATATAACTGTTTATATCTACATTAGGGAGAAGTGCCATATTAACAAAGTCATTAGGTGATGATAATAGAATATAAATTATTTCCTTTATTTGTGATTCAGATAAATCAATATTTGGAGAAGCACGCAAACCCTTTACTACATTTATTTCTCCTCGATTAATATGAATATTAGTAAAACCTTCAAATGTGTCCTCTCGAGAAAGAAAATCATTTTCATTATCATTATTATGTTCAGCAATTAATATATCATTTACTATATTATCTTCATTTATATCCTCTAAATTATCAGTTAAGTTAATATCGGTAACCTCCTTTTCTATTATTACTCTAATACATGATTCATTAAATCTTTTTCTTCCGTAAGTAGATCGTTTAAGAAATGAGTAGAAACGTTCAGATTCATAGGTGGAAGAGTATATTAAAGATCCTGAATTTATAATTGTTTCAGGTAAGTGTTTCATAAGATGAATTTGAGAGTTTATAATTTCTCTTGGTAACAATAGTTCACAAAGAAAACAGAATAGAGAACATTGATCTTTAAATATGTTCAATAAAGCGCTGGGAGTATTACCATTATATGAAAATGCCTGATATATTATTGTAGCTAGAGGATCTATTAATAATATTATTGGTGAATCAACATTACTAAAGTCTAGGGTTATTAGTGGTAGTATACATGATACGAAGAAGATTCTTGTATGTGATGACATATTATAATATTTCTTTTCATCTAATATATATCTGAACTCATATTCATTTTTATTATATAACGTATTAATAGATGATATACGAGACTCAATAATGGACATATTTGTAGGATTTAATGAAAAATGTTTAATATACTTCTCTCCGTTACTGAAATATTTCCTGGATAATTTATTAGCATATTGTTTAGTATTAAAACCAAACAGCAAATTAATAATTAGCGTAGAAACATTATTGAACAAGTGCATCGTATCGATGCAATAGCAAGTTGATGGATCGAAATATGGAAGTTTTTCTAGAATACCTGGAATTTTCTTCATACCTTTGAAAGATACACAATCACTACATGAATTTCTATTTTTCTGAATTGATATTTTTGTTCTTAATGGATACTCTACTAATTTAAGCGAATCTTTAAAAGAATCCTTCCTGGGTAGTCTTTCAATAATAGTATCATTTGATGTATGATAATCCTTCATTTGTGGTAGTATAGAATAGGGAGTAGATTTATTATTTAATAATACGGCTGATGGATAGTTTATACTTGTTACTGATTTTTTCGTGTTATTTGTATGTACATATTTCTTGACTTCTTTATATGTACATTTTATGCCTTGATGAAAATGTTTTTGCTTTCTGCACCATCTTAACTCACAACATCTACATGGATAAAGGGATGAGGATCCTGTAAAGTTTGCAACTTTCGTAATGGCAGCACAGTCTCCATATGTATGTAATAATAATCCAATTACTGTTTTCTTTTCTATTCTATCATTTATACAAACATCCATCTCTATCCCTTTATATAGGATTTTAAATTCTTCTACTAATATATCAAATATTGAAGATGAGAATGATTCCTTTGTGACACTATACGTCCAAAACTTACGATGATCTGCTTCTCTTATTTCTTTATAGTTCAGCAACTTTATAAGAATAGGAAATGAAGATAGATTCTCATCTGAGACAGGATCTGAAAAGGGTGATATTCCATCACAGGTCATACTGAAAACAAGAAAAATGTCACCTTTATTAATAATATCATTTATAGATTTCTTGAAATTTATACCTGTCATGAATAAAGGAATTTGATTCAAAGAAACACTTTCATTCTGAAGAATACTAATTATTTCCTCTTTAGTATAATATGATATATCATGTATTAGTCTTTTTGAAGATAACAAGAATCGAATCCTTGGAATTATTGGTAAGATAGTTACCTTTGTTCCTATATATATATATATATATATATATATAATATATATATATATATATATATATATATATATATATATATATATATATATTATATATATATTATATACAATAAATACATAATAGATGTATAATAGATATATTATAGGTACATAATAGATGTATAATAGATATATAATAGATGTATAATAGATATATAATAAATATATAATAAATATATAATAGATATACAATAGATATATTATAGCCATATAATAGACATATATTAGATATACAATAGATATATTATAGCCATATAATAGACATATATTAGATATATAATAGATATATAATAGCCATATAATAGACATATATTAGATATGCAATGGATATATTATAGCCATATAATAGACATATATTAGATATGCAATAGATATATTATAGGTACATAATAAATATATAATAGATATACAATAGATATATTATAGCCATATAATAGACATATATTAGATATATAATAGATATATAATAGATATATAATAAATATATAATAGGTATACAATAGATATATTATAGCCATATAATAGACATATATTAGATATATAATAAATATATTATAGATACATAATAGATATATAATAGGTATACAATAGATATATTATAGCCATATAATATGTATAATATGTATAATATGTATAATATGTGTAATATGTATAATATATATATATGTATAATATATATATATATATATATAAGCATACCAATATTCATATTACATTCTTCATTTTGACATTTTATTTCGTTTAAAGGTATCAAATTTCTTCCACTATTGAATCCAAGTAACTCATTACATTTATTACATATATATATATTTTTATGTATAGGTGTTTCACTGTGAGTGGTACAATATTTTCTTATCATATCCTGACCATGATTAGGAATTGGAATAGGAATACTTTGAGGTGCTGCTAGTTTCTGAATAGAGTTAACTAATTTGTATATATTTCTAATCTTAGCTTTACTTATTGTTAAGGAACGCCAACAAGAATATATTTCTTCTTCTACTCTTCTATTTTCTGTTTCTTTTATACAATTTTTTGAATACTATACATATAATATATAATTAATCATAATACTTCTAGTAATAATGAGTTATATAAATACAATTATGTTTTCTATCAGTGACTCTTTTATGGTTTTATTTGGTTCTTCATTAAAGTCATTAGTTTCTATACTACTATAATCATTAGATTCTTCATTAAACATATGATGATGAGATCCATCATTCAGATCTGCAACTGAAATATCTAGATATATAGTTATAATAATAATTAAATTACTTTTTCGTTTGGCTTTATAGCCTTGTGAACCAAATCCTCTTGTTGCCATTCAAAGTAAATAAAATTCTAAATTGTTTTTGCTTTTTTTTTTCTTTTTAGAATATGGTGTATGTTATTAAGAATCTATTTTAGTTTAATATTTTTTATAAAGTAACACTATAACACTGAGTAAGGCAGAAATACAAAAAGTTAGGAAGTTTAAAATGATGATTATGCATGCCGTGAAAGAATTTTACTATTCTATCAGATTTCCAGGCATAAAAGAGTCGTTTAATAAAAGTTATTTAACAAATGATTTAGAGGTTGTCCTAAGAAGACTAGCACTAAAAGAAGGAATTAATATCAGTTCTATAAAAATAACATCAAAGAAAATTAAAGTATATTTATTAATATTTAATTGTCAATATATTATAGAAATTATTGTTATATATTCCGTATATACTTGATGAAAAAATACGTTTACAAGCAGGATACATGTTTAAACACTTTCCTGACTCAAATAGACTGGATGTTGACAATTGGTTATATATTTTAATAATAAATATAATAAAGAAATATTTTATTTTATTCTATTCTACAGAAAAAGTTGATGATTATCTAATAATAAAAGAAGTAAGATCAGCATTTGCTGATAAAGTCAATAAATGTATGTTTAATTCATTCTTTGGATTTGAATTAAAGAATGGAGAAGAAATAATATCAAAAGAAAAACAGAAAAAAAACGATATTTTTGTATATATATATGTTTATATGTATTTGTCAATATTAATTAGATGGAAAAATGTTAGAAATACCCAGATTTCCCTATTGATTTGTATACATACCCAATTTTTTGTATGATTTGGTAGAAATACCCAAAAGTATCTGTTAACATTTTGATTTCATTGTCCAATCGTATTAATTTATATAATAACCGTGTTTATTAGATGTATTTCTAGAATTTAAATTAACAAAAAAATAAAAGAATAATTCATATTATGACGTTACGATTTGACTATTTGATCCAATCAATCGATTTTTAAGTTTCTATTAGAAATTCATTTGTTGTACTATATTATTCCTTGAATTTGCTTATTGGCAATTTTATCTATTTTTCTTTATTTATATTTATGTCTTATTTTAACTAATATACACATTTGTTTTGTTATATACCCTGTATTTATACTATTAATTCAATAAAATAACTTAATAGACAAGGAACATAACATAATTGTCTGTAATTGTTTTAAAAAATAAGATTAGCAGACGTATAAGCGATGAACAACTATAAGATAAACCTGATTAAAAAAGATAACATAGAATTACCTTATATAACATACTTTTAATTTACTGACAAATTAGTTAATTCAATGAATACTTTATATAAGATCTATATATTTATATTATATGAGTTTATAAATCTTATAAAGATGTTTTAAGAAAATAGAACTTATTTTTTGATAATTAACAGATTTCTTGATTCTTTGTATTTTCATATATACTATTACAGTGTCATGAAAATATTGTTTAAAGACAAATATATAAATATTAATCTCAAATAACTGTTTTAAGAGTATGAACTGTGAATTGATTAAGAAAAATATTTAATAGATGACGAGATTCATGTTAACAAGTTTTGTTTGGTATATGGTATTAGTTTCTCTATACTATATCAAAAGGAAAGATAGTTTTATTCTGGATCAAGTAAATGTCGAAATGGAAAATGTTGTTTAAAAATCATGAATGCGTATGTATTGTGTTTGGTTGCTTATGTTGAGCATACTGACCAGAATTCAGTTTAAAATAATAAACTACAGTTGTTAAAGTATTAATGATTGCTAAATAAACTCTGTATTTGAGTATATTTTGAAAATAAAAAATGAATCTAAGTTTTAAAACTGCATTTAACTCAATTCTAACATATTTCGAATAAGCTACACTGTTGAGAATAAAACAGATTACAACTCATTTCAGAAACTATGAAGTTTTGAAGGATGAAGAGCTATAAATAATTTAATAAATGCATTCATAAGTGTAAAAAGAACATATAATTAAAATGTTTATTAAATAAAATATCAATATATATATATATAAGGAATGACTTATGTCAGGAGTTGAACCTGATTGCTATCTAATTATGATAGCCTCTCACCTTATAGAGCATAAGAGTAATAATAATAATGATAATAATATTAAAATACATAATATCCAATATATATATATATTAATATATATATATATATATATAAATTAATGAAATAAGAAATATAAATAAGAAATAAAAATGGGAAAATCTTTTTATTAATAAAAATAAATATTATATTAATAAGTATAACAGATAGAAATAATTAAAATATGAAGAGAAGTATGTATATATATATATATATATATAGATATAAAAGATAATGAAAAATAAGAATTGAATATAGAAAAAAATTGAAGACAAGAATAAGGAGAATAAGGGAAAATAAATTAAGAAGAAGAATAATATTAATTAAATGAGAATAAGGAATTGATTAGAAGGATAAAGAGCGAAAAGAATTTATATGTATAAAGAAGAATTAGGGGAAGAGGAAGCACATATAGATAATAAGATAAGAAGATAAAAAAGAAAAAAGAAAGATGAAGAATAGAAAATCATGTAGAAGAGAAAAAGAAGAAAGAAGGTAGAGAAGAGTTAGAAGAACTATAAAGGAAAATCTATTAGAAAAGAAATAAAAATATGAGGAGAATACACATAAGAAGAACAAGTGAAGATGTAGGAGAATGATAAAATATAATATTAGAAAAAGAGTATGAAAGTGAAAAACATTAAATATAAATAATATTCTGTATAATAAATATTGAAAATAATGAGATATAGAAAAATAGATGAAATGGAATAAAATGAGAAAAACAGAAAAGAGAAAATAATTATAAGATTTAAAAAGAAGATGCTGAAGAAGAAGGAGAGGAATGATATAGAGAAGATATAGAAAGATAAGAAGCAAAAGATATAGAAAAAGTGGAAAAAGGATAAATAGAAGAAAAAGAAAGAGATATAGAGAAGGAGATTGAGAAGGAAAAACAGGAGATAAAGGATATATAGGAGAATAGAAAGAGAAGAAGGATAAATAGAAGAAGAAGACAGAGGAGGAGAAGAATGATTAAATGAAGAAGAAGAAGGATTAAATGAAGAAGAAGAAGAAAGATGAATAGAAGAAGAAGAAGATGATGATGAATAGAAGAAGAAGGAGAAGAAGAAGGAGAAGGAGAAGTAGAAGAAGGAGAAGGAGAAGGAGAAGGAGAAGGAGAAGAAGGAGAAGAAGAAGAAGAAGAAGAAGAAGAAGAAGAAGAAGAAGAAGAAGAAGAAGGAGAAAAAGATGAATAGAAGAAGAAGAAGGATATCAATGAAGAGAAGGAGATTGAGAAGGAGAACAAGGAAAAGAACGAAAAAAAAAAAAAGAATATATCGAAAAAGAAGAATATATATATAAAGAAGAAGAATAAAGAGAATAATTATATATAGACGAAGAATAAGATAAACAGAAGATATAGAAAAGAAGGAGAAGGAAGAGAAAAGAAGAAGTACAATAGAAAAATATGTTGGAAAATAATGATAAATAGAAGATATAGAAGAAGAAGTAGATGCAGAAAATATAGAAGAAAGATATATAGACAAGGATAGAGAAGAATAAGTAGAATATATATATAGAAGAAGAAAAAAGATGAAGAAGAATAGAAGACATAGACGAAGAATAAGGAGATAAAGGAGGTATAGAAGATATAGGAGGAGAATGATATGGAGAAAATGTAGAATAAGAATAAGGATACATAAAAGAGAAAATACAGATGAAGAAGATAGAAGATAAAGAATATATAGAAGAAGGATATACAGAAAGAGAAGGAGAAGAAAAAGAAGACAAGAAGGACCAGAAGAAAAATAAGATTAAATAAAAGAAGAAGAAACAGAAAGAGATAGAGAGAAGGTGATTCAGAATTAAAATAAATAGAAGAAGGATAAATAGATGAAAAAGAACGAGAAAGGAATGAACAAGGAGACAAAAAATAAGGATATATAGAAGAAGAAGGAAAATAGAAACAATGTGTAGATGAGAATTAAAAGGAATAAAGAATAAGGAAAGTATAATTGGAAGAAGATGAGAAAAAGAAGTAATAATATAGAAGGAAATAAAGAAGAAGAGTAGGAAAAGGAAGAGTTGAAGGAAATGAAAAAGAAGACAATCATGATAAAGAGATTGAAATGAAGAGAGTAGGTAATGATAGGAGAAGAAGAACCAGTAATAATTAATGGAGGAAAGAAGAAAG
The DNA here is from genome assembly GCA_039096225.1 of Blastocystis sp. Blastoise. Taxonomy (NCBI): domain Eukaryota; class Bigyra; order Opalinata; family Blastocystidae; genus Blastocystis; species Blastocystis sp. Blastoise. The sequence continues at coordinate 26,989 of JBBPEB010000033.1, forward strand.
TGAAGGAAAAACTAGAATATAGAATAGAAGAACATGAAATAAAACATACTATAAAGTAATATTAAGAAAAACAATAACTGTTTTATGTAACATAAGAGTATAAGAATAAAAATGAGTAAAAACTAGAGAGTAGATGAATGGAAGAGAGAAGAGGAGAACAAGGCCAATTAAGGACAAGAGGAGAAAATAAGAATGAATAAAAACAAATATATAAAAGTTTTGCCTATATATATATATATATATATATATATATATATATATATATATATATATATATATATATATATATATATATATATATAAGAATAAAAAAGAGAAAAATAAAAAGAAAATGAAATAATTTAAACTATAAGTCAATAAATATATAGAAGAAAGTAAATAATAATTATATATAAAAATAATATTCAATAATTAAGAAATTTATATAATATAACCAAAATATAAGAAGTTAATAATATATATATACTATACAAAAAAGAAACCAAGCAGTTATTGACCAGAAAAGCAAGAACTATATTTAAAAACATTATAATAATAGATATGAACGTATATATAATAATATAATTATAATTATAAAGAAAATAAATAGAGAAAATATATACATCTACAATCTGAGTATTAATACAAGCAAATCTATAACAACGATGACATTTGAGTTATGAAAGTTGTTTATTAAGCCTAGATATTTGTGCTACTTTGTGACTTAAGACCAATTTGTTGAGACAATTACCAACTTTATTTTCTGGAAGCTTTAAAACCGATACAATAAACACAATCAATCCATTGTGACTCACTGAGAAAGCCTAAAGAAACAGTTTTATATGGTGACGTCACATCATCCCATTTATAACCATAAGACAATAGCTGATCATCTAACTTAACCATTTTACATCACCTATATAAGCTTATAATAGAGAAAGAGAACATACCACCTTAGATCAATCTGCCAATGGAGACCGCAAGGTACTCTACTATACTCCTAGGTCCTATATATAGATAAATATATACTTAAAACATACAAAAACGAAATTAATCATATTTTTTATATGATTATTGAAACTTCACTATAAATTAACTTATTAAATTTTATTGAAATCTTAATATTTCTGCTTTTTATTATTTATTATTTTATTTAAATACTTTAAACTGTTATTCTTACTCCTGATGTCTCGTCGTTGTTGATGAAGTATGTATTTATGTAAATAAAAATAGTTAATTGATTAATTATTTATAGAGTGTTACATAAAACAAAATTGATGATTCAAGTCATGAGAAAATCACTTGACTTGATGAAGGCAAGAAGAATTAGTCGATTATATGATAGTCACTAGATTGCCTAAATGTGTAGAACTGTCAGAAAAGGTGAGTTTGTGTGTGTTTGAATTTGAATTCAACATATATTTAAATACATATTTCACTAATTAATTCAATTTTAGAGAAGTTACAAACACAATTGATTTTTCTTGGTGATATGTTGAGTTAGAATGTCGTTATTTTAATTTTCTATTAGTAATTTGAATTTAATTATGACCTATATAAACTAAAGTTAATTATAATAGTTTTCTAGGTAATGTAGATTTGTCAAGGTTCTTTAAAAGTTTTGAAAGTAGTTTATAAATGTTACAAATGATCATTAGTGTCAATTATATTAATATAAACAGTTGAAATGATTTTTAAGAATATAAGCACACTATGGACATTTTTTCAGGTTTCTGTCAAAAGGTCCAACGACTTTTTTGTTTTGGTTTCCCCAGTGGTGAGCAGTGAAAATTTTTAAATATGTAGCTGACAAAAGGTTATTTGATTTTTCTGTTTGGTTTCCCAGTGGTGGAGCAGTGAAAAAATTTTAAAGGGTAGCTGACAAAAGGTCCAACGACTTTTTTGCTTTGGTTTCCAGTGGTGAGCAGTGAAATTTTTTGTAGAGTTTCAGTGATTTTATAAAATCGAAAAGCAGTGCAAAAGTATGACGCACCTTAAAACAATAATTGGCGAATAAAAATGGTTTTAAATATTCTCTATTTTTTCATTTATTGGCTTTTTTTTTCTTTTTGTGGTGTAATAATAAACGATATAAAAAAAAAAAATTAAATATTATAAATAATCATAAAAAAAATAATAGAAAAAATAATAATAAATATATAAAAAAAAGATAATAAAAATATAATAAATAATATAATAAAATATATATAATATTTATTATAATATTTAACAGGGTTTGTCTTTAATTTGCATTTAGCCTAACCAACCTATATAAAGAGATGATATTAGTTGTATTACTAATAATAATATATATATAAATTTTAAAATAATAATAAAATAAAAAAATTCCTTTTCTAATCATTACAAGAAGGCAAGGAATAAAGACAAAGAACCTCTATAAAGATATATGATAAATAGTATAATGAATAAAACAATATAATTAAATATATATATATACTTTTTACCATTCTCAATTGGCCAACAACGACAGAAAGTTATGGAACCTATATAAAGATAGAGTGGTTGTAGAATATAATAATATAGATATAATAAAATAATATAGAATAATAAAATATAAATATAATTCCTATATAAATATAAAGTGGGGTTAGTTATATAATATGTAATAGATAATATAGTTGTCCTTTATTCATGTTGTTCCTTATTTAGCCAAGCAGCATAACTATAAAAATAAAGAAAAAAAATATATATATATTAAAAGGACCATACCACACAAAGAAGGGAGAACTAAGGGCCAGGAAGCCAAGCAAGAGCAGAGACAGCCTATAGAAAATGAAAAAGAGTAGAAAAAATAAAATATAAAGAAACAGCCCTACCACATAAGTACATATATATGAAATAAAGTAATAATTTAATATACATTATAGATATAAGATATAATAAAATAAATATGTGATAAGCATGTAGGATTTTGTTTTGTTATAAAAGGGTGTATAGGAATTTAGAAGATATAGCTGAAATAATGAAAATAAACATGAATAATCTCATATCTATAAATATAGTCTTCATATAAATAAAATGAATGGTTAAGAATAAAAGAGAAGAAATTTTATTTCTATGAGGAAAATGGATATTGTTATTGTTATTTTCAATTTATCTAATTATTATTAATCTATAAAAAATGTTTTATTTTAAAGAATTATATATTTTTTTATTATAATGTTTTATAATTAGTTTAGCGACAGAGAGCATTTTTATAGTTAATTATCAAAATTATTCTTAGTATCACTTTGTAAGTATCTTATTTTTTAAATAAACTAGGCTATAATCGATTATAGAGGCCTGAGCTTTAATCCAAAAAAAAGTGTTATATAATTCAGATGATTGTCTGAATCTTATTTAGAGTTTTTTGTACATACTTTAATAAAGATTAAATAAAGAGAAAGATGATAAAAAAGGCTAGAGTCAAAATTGTATAATTCTTTTATCTATTTGTGTGTTTTCAATATTTTAATATCATAATAATGAAAAGAAAAACATTAAGTCAATTAAGTCAAAATTGTAATCAAGTAAAGTCTTTAAACCTCTTCATAAACTAAAAGTATAGAGTGAGTGTTTTCCAGTTAAAATAAGTTTATGTAAATAATATCAAAAAAAATAAATTATTTTTTATAATTACTCAAGACACTTTTTCTATAACTAAGGACTCAAGCTATCAAATATGCATATAATAAGCAAAAATAATATTTTGTTATTTTTAATTGAAAAGTCAGATCGTGTTGATAGTTTACTATAAAAAAATGCAAATCATTTTTATAAAAAAATGTTTAATCTCATTAATCGTTATATTCATGATTTATTCATTGTCTACTTACCGTGTTTAATCATCTTCAGTGATTTTTAGTGAAACTAAAATTATTTCAAATATATATTTTATTTTCAATAATAACAGAAACGTCTCATATTGCATATTTAGTGTCTAAATGAGTTTAAACATGACAGTGATATCAATTAATCAAAAATTATAAAATATAAGAATTCTTTTTTGCTTGTCTTAAATCATGTTAAGAGTAAATGAATGAATGTTCATAGTCATCTGATGATTTTGTATTATTTTCAAAATATTTTTTTTTTAACAAGAATAATTTTATTTTGTTTATCAAGTCAAAAATGTATTTAAATGATTTTTTTCTATGTATACGGATCTATAAAAAAAATTGAACAGAATCTTTTGATAATATTTTTGGTAATAATATATATGAAGGAAACAAATATTTTAAAAAATAATGAAAGAGTGATATAAAAGGGAAGCGAAGATAAGAGAGAGGTATAATTAAAAAAAAGAAAAATAAAGGAATTTAGATAGAAGAAAAAATAAAAGAAAAATGAAGATCTGAGGAAGATAATGAATCAAAGGGAGAGACAAGGATATAGGCTGGAGACAAGGCATAGGAAGAAGTAATAAAGAAAGAAGATGAAGAAATAAGGAGATAAAAGTGTAGAAGGAAGAAAATGAAGAAGAGAGAAGAAGGAATCATTTTGTGTAAGAAGAAGAAATAAAGAAGAACTAGATAATAAATAAATAAATAAATAAATAAATAAATAAACATACCTAATAGAAAAAAATGAATTTGGTGATGTTGAGTCATAGGGAAAGATAACCAACAGAAACAGTAGAAAACAACCTAAATAAATAAATAATAATAAATAAAAATATAAAAATAATGAAAATAAATAATAAAATGAATTAAATTAATTCAAGAAAAAAAAAGAAAGTTAATAATAGATAGAATGAATATACGATAAGTATTTTATCATATAATATTACAGCAATATAAAAAATAAAAAGATAAGAGATAATTATAAAAATAAATAAATACATATATACTTTGAAAACAGTTTGACATCATAGACGTTGTTGACATGGACTGAAGAGGACTCTTATAACCACGGACGAGCAGGAACCTATACATGCTAGAGAATGGGAGAATGTTAATATGGGTAAAGAATAAAAAATAGCAATATACATACAAGGGAACAGTCTGAAGTTAAAATGAGCTTCTATTTTTAAAAATAAAGGCAAATAAAAATAGAATAAAAATAAAAAAAATATGTAACAAATGAAATATTTTCTAAGTCAATAGGCTCAATAGCGTATGGGTGTCTTCAGGTCTTAAAAGAAAAATCATTTTTGCGGGAATATCAAGAAATTCAAAAAAGTATATTTTCCCTCCTTTTTTCGCTGTCACTTTTTTTTAATATTTTTGACTTTATAGTATTAAAATCGATTCTTACAGGCATGTATAGACACTTTATACCACTTTTGAAACTAAAAATCAAATATTCAAAAATGAGTGAAAATCACAACAAGCAAGAAAAACAATTTTGTAAGCTGAGTATGTTGTGTATAAGTATGTCTAACAACAGAGATGATAAAAACGCACAACTCCTCTTGGTTTAGGACATAATTATGAATTCTCTTAAAAAAGCTATTTTAAACCTTAAAACGATACCCTGAACTATAAATCAAGTCCTGAATGATATTCTAAAGTCATATTTTTAAAAACAGGTTTATTGACGATAATCAATAAACAAAAACAAGAGCTTCTGTTTTACTTTTCTTTTTTGAATTTTTAATTGTTTTGACTTTCTAGGGTAGTTGGCTAAAAGAATGCTGTCGTCTTTAGGCTAAAAAATTATGAATAAAAAAGTCAAGTCATTTTATTGTTTTTTCCTTGGGAAATCAAAAAGAAGAAATTTTTAGGTGTGTGTTGATTTAGGCTGTATAATGGTTTATATTGTAAAAGGACTTGACGAGAATGATTGAAATGATAATATATCACTCAGAGAATACACAAATTTTAAAAACTTCTCACTCATGTAATCCATTCCTGAATTATAGACTTCAGAGAAAAAATTAAAGTCTTTTTGGTTTTAAACAGTCATTTTAAATCATAAAACACTGTAAAATAGTCAATATTTAGAATGTCTATGATTATATAAATAAACAATATATTTTGTAGAGTTATTTTTAAGTTTTTCTCGTCAAAAAGAGAGAAACTTGACAAGTTGGCGGACACTCTTTTCTCGAGTTTAGGCCAACGTATTTTTGATTAAAAAATCCCAGTCATTTTGTTGTTTCTCTTACGGGAAATAGGGTCAAAAAAACACAAAATGTCCATAGTGGCAAAGAATGCATTGATTGTTTATAGACTTCAAGATGTTATTGATGAATATTTATTTTTTATTTGTGTGTAGAATTGATTAGAAGAATGATTAACAAAATAAATTATTGAATAGAAAATTATAGGTGAATGTAATTGTGAATGTGTTTGGTTTTAAGTAAAGGTATTTAAAAACAATATAGAAGAGCGACTAACGATGTATAGAGTTTATTCAATTACATGAAACTCAATATACCCTTTCATACTGGCTATAATGAATGAGAATATCTATAGAGAAAAATATAAAAATTTATATAAAAAAAATATAGTATATAACCTTAGATCAGGAATTGAACCTGATAACAATCTATTAATGATTGATACTGACCATATTCAGTCTAAGGAATATTAATTATGCGAATATAATTATATATATATATATATATATATGTTTGCAGAAAAGAGACTATAAAAAAAGTGTAGTTATATATATATATATATATATATATATATATATATATACTCCAGTATACCTCTTATATCTATTATACCTATTAATAATAACCTATATAATGAAAACATTTAGAATAAAAAAAATATATCAATATATAACAGAATATAATGTATTAAAGAATAAAGTAGAGAACAGAATACTAATAAAAAAATATATAAAAAAAAGAAGTATTATATAATATATACTATAAATAAGAATTGCATATATATAGTAGGAAATAAATTGAAGATATACTCTATAAATAGCTAGAGAATAAAATAAATGAATAAAATATATATAAATAAATTAAATAAACACAATATAATATTATAATAGTAAAATATTACATATTAAACTATTATAAATATTAATAAAATATATACAAAAAAATCGTATTAACATTATTTATAATAATTTCTATAAGTCGATTAATATCTATATACATAAATAATAATATACATAATAAATATAAGATATACATATATAAAAAAATGAATGAATAATATGACATGAATTAATTAAGGGAATAACAAGTTTATATATATATATGAATATATACATAAATGTAATAATGAAAAAAAGAAAAATATATATATATATATATATATATATATATATATATATATACATTTTGATGTAACATAAGAACATATTATGTATATATATTAAAACAATGAAAATATATACTCTTAACCAGAATGTATTTAATACCTTCACACACTATATATAATAATATTAATACACAATAGTGAATATCAATGTATATAATAGAAAAGAAAACTGGAACATAAAGTAAAGGATACCTATATTTATATATATATACAAGAAAATAAGGCTTAATATAATACAAAAACTAAATCATTCATAATCAATTATATATATATCCTTAATCCTATATATAATAAAAATGATATAAGTATAATAGTATAAACAAAAAGAAAATATAGTATACATAACAATAAGTGTATTATAAATATAACAAAATAAATAGAAAACTATATATAAAATGAGATAAATAGAATACATATATATTATCATAGTGTATATACTAGTATAATTGAACAAAAGAGACCAAAAGAAGAGTTATTACTGTTACTACATATATATATATATATATAATTAACTATAAACAAATTATATTATAAAATGATAATACATAATATAGTTATAGAAAGATAAAGTGATATAAAAGAATTAAATAGAAGAATAGTTGAGATAAAATTATATATACAAATAATATTACCTTTTGTGTCAATTTATAAAAAATGTATTATATATATAATAAGATAAAAAGACTATATACTTAAAAACTCATGAGAAAAATAAAAGGATAACTGATATATTACTATATATAAGTCTATAAGTTTATATTTATATAATAAGTATATATAAAAGTATATATATAATATATTTATATATATCTTAAATACATAAAAATAATGTAGTAATAGAACTAAAGACCATCTATATATAGATAATTCTTCATTATTCTATTTATATATAACTTTGACTTTGATAGATAATATATATATATATACAGTTTAAGAATAAACAATTGATATGAACTGATTTTAGTATATATTATCAACTTCCAAAATAAAACATATATCAATTTTCTAAAGAGTATATATTAGGTAAATATATCTGTGTATATGTTATATAGAGAGAAAAATGTATAAAATAATAATATAAAAAGAATACAATAAAAGTCTATAACATATATATATATATATATATATATATATATATATATATATATATATATATATATATATATATATATATATATATATATATATATATATATATACATTTCTTCAACTAAAGCAACATTCGTATATTTATATAACACCTATATAATATATACATGTAATTACAGTTTTACTAGTTATGTTTTTATATAACTAATAAAACTATAGAGACATGAATAACAGAAATATAAACAATAGGATATTATTAGTAATTATAGGTACATAATATAAATTATATAAAAAACATAAATAATTATTGTACGGAAAATAGAATAATATATAGAAATAATTTGAAACAATATACTACAATAAAACAATTACTTATATATAAAAACGATATACCTTAGATATAAAAATTGATGACCATGAAGTTTATAACATAAGGGAAACGTCCCATTCTCTATATAAAAAATACTAGTTAATATATAAATATATATATATTAAGAAGTAATAGAAAATAATATGCTAATAATTAAATATATATATAATATACCTAGTCACATAGTAGTATTGATGTAGAGAAGCTAATGAGTACATAGCTTAATAATACTATATATATGAATAAGAATAAAATATATCGAAAATAAATAATATATATATATATATATATATATAAACTATAATAAAAGAATGATAATTAATAGTCCTATATAGAAAAATAATATAATAAATTAATAAAATATTAAGAATTTATAAATAATATATATATATATAGATATTTGAACCATATATCAATGTTAGAACATCAGTTATAACAAAAATAAATAACTATAATATATAAATTTAATTAAACAAATTTATATAATTTTAATAATAATAAAAATAAAAAAATATATACTTTTTAACCATATTCTTCTAGTATTTTTTTTTGTATATATGATTATATTAATTTACTCCATAAATCTATAGAATAGAAATAATTATTTAATATATTTATATACTTTTAAGGACTCGATAATTATTGTGCTGAAATCGAAAAGTTACAAAAATTCCATAACAATAATCACTCGCCATTTCTATATAATTAGATACAATATAGTATTAATAACATAAATATATACTTCTGATAAAAAATAAAATAATAAAAATCAAAAGAAGGACCTAAACACCAATTTTCTTAGTAGATGGAGACCAATTACTTTTTTCTTTTTAATAATCTCCTAAATAATAATTAAATATAAAAATAAAATATGAAATAACATACAACTAGAACGGATACCAAGAATATTCTCAACAAGGAAATGCCCATCATTTCGTTTTCTTCCAATATTGAATAGTCAACGTCATCAGGCTCCCTAGATTATGTTTCCAAACCTATATACATAATATCACAAAATAAACACATACCTAAAAGAATGAGTCACCAATTGGTCCATTATCTGTGCTCATTTCATTCCTAATCTATAATAATATGCATATAAAAATATAATATAAATATAAAGTGTAAAATAACCTTCTAAATAAACAAATAATCCATATACTAATATTTAAAAAATATACTTCTTTCAGCAGTTCATTTAAGCTGATGCTGAATAAGACTTTCACGGATTGAAGTAATTCTAAAAAACTTTAAGAATAGGGACCATATCAAAAAAGACTTTTTATTCCATTATTTGAATCTCTAGAAATTATTTTTAAAACTCGTTCACTAAATCCCAAAACAGTTTTTATCAAAGAGGTTGGTTTAGCTATTTAGGCTGATTTATCGCTTTTTCCATCCTCAGAATGATTTCTCGTGACATTCAAATATTGATTTATTTCATATATTGTCATTATAGACATATAAAATGAATCTATGTATGTTTTTTAGTTATAAATCTATATTTTGTATCATCTGCTGTCATCAAATATTTAATTTTATATAGTAATCAGTTGATCAATTGGTTGCTTATTGTTTACATATTCAAAACAAGCTTTATCTAGTTTCAAATCAACTGAAAAGGTCTTGGTGAACAATAAAGATGAATCTAAGGTATATAATTATTTTACATTTTCTCATCTTGTTTATTCTCTGTTATATCTATTTTATTTCTATGCTATTAGTACATCTCTATTATTATCATAGCGTTGTTATGTTGTTCTAACTTAAAAATATATTTTTTACAATTGAATTACTTTACTTTTCTATTTAGTTGTTTCTCTAATATATATATACTTTAATCTATTTATTTTATTTATTTTATATAATTATTTAGTGAATCTTAACAAATCCAAGCATAACCAAAACAAATTGCAATGATTCAAGTTTTTATTAAGGTATATATCTTTTAATAGTATAACTAATTTATTTTAACTGACTATTAATATATATTTGATATTCTTGTCTTAATAGTTATTATTATATTATTACTTTATTAATATTATATATTCTTTAGACTTATTGTACTTTTTATTAATTTTCTATAGAGAGTTTGGTCAGATAGTATTAATTTATGATTGAAGTTATCAGTTGCTATTCTCTTCTTTTATTCAGTTTACTATTCTTTTAAATATTATAATTATCTTGCTTATTGAACTTTATTCGCTTCTCTCTAGCACGTTCTTCTCTTAATATGCTATTTCTTCTTCATTCTTCATTCTAATTAACTTCTTACTCCATTTTTTTTTCTTCTTTTTCATATGGATATTAGTTCTTCCTTATTCATTTTCTTTAGTATTACTTCTTCACGAATTCTACTATTATTTTGTTGTCCTTTTTATTCTTCTTCTTCTTATCCCTTAATAATTCTTCTTCTTATCCTTATACTTATTCTTTCATTCTTCTATCTTCTATCTTCTATCTTCTATCTTCTATTCTTTCATTCTTCTATTCTTTCATTCTTCTATCTTCTATCTTCTATCTTCTATCTTCTATCTTCTATCTTCTATCTTCTATCTTCTATCTTTATTATTTTTCTTTCATCTATACATCTTATTTTACTTATACTTCCTTTCTGCTTCTCATTCTCATTATAGATTTACTTCTTATTCTCATTGCTATTGCTATTTCTTCTTTTTCTTGTCCTTCTTGTCCTTCTTGTCCTTCTTCAATTTATTCTTAGTCTTATATTAGTCTTACTTCCTATTTTTTTCTTATTTAGTCTCTTATTTTTTCTGTTATTCAGTTTCTCCTTATATCTCACTTTCTCCTTCTTGTTCCACGTCTCCTAATATTTTATTTTTTCTTTCTTATTTTTATTACTATCCACGTCCTACTTCTCCCTTTCCTTCATATGCTACTTTTTCCTTCTCCGTTGCCTTCTTCGTCTTATTCAAGTTTTTGTTCTACTTCCCATTCTTTTCTCATTGTAAATAACCATTTTATCTTCTGTTTCTCTTTCAATTCTTCTTCTTCTTCTTCTTCTTCTTCTTCTTCTTCTTCCTATTTTCCTTCTTGTTCTTGTTCTCCAATTATTCTTCTTCTTCTACTTATTCTCATTCTATTTATCGTTGAATTTCGCTTTCTACTCCATATACTTATTCTCATTCTATTTTGATTTTTTCTTCCTAGTTTTCATCTAATTCTACTTCTACTTCTTATTCCTGGTGTTATTCGTAGTTTCTTTTTAATTTCGTTCTCCTTATTAATTCACTTTCTATTTCTGTCTACTACTTATTCACCTACTTCTTCTTATTTACCTTCTACTTTCTTTTTTCATTCTCGTTATCTTTCACAATCTACTTCTATGTCTACTTCTTCTTCTTATTATTATTCATTTCATATTCTTATTCACATTATCCTTTTAACTATTATTCTCCTTCTACTTCTACTTCATGTCATTTTTCTTCTTATTCTCCTTCTTCTTCTTCTTCTTCTTCTTCTTCTATACATTATATTATCATAGTCTTTCTCTCTATATTCTACTTCTAGTATACTTTTTACTCATTTTTCTTTGTACATATTTCTTTGTTACTCTTATTCTTATTTTCAATAGTACTATTCTTTTTCTTCTAATTAGCCTAGTTTCTTTATCATATTTCTTCTTCTAATTGTTATTAGTATTATGATTCTATTCCTCCATCTTATTCTTATTTTACTTTTACTTCTGCTTAACATACTCCTTATTCTATTCTTTGTTTTTTTATTCATCTTCTAATTCTTCTTCTTATCATTTTCCTTCTTCTTCCTGTTTTTGTTATAATTCTTCATCTTAGTTTTATTCAACTATTCTTATTTTCATTATTCACTCTTTCTCTTTCTCCTTGCACTTATTATTATTCTCCATCTTCTTCTTCTTCTCCTTTTTATTCTGTTTATTCTTCTTATTATTGCTATTCTTTCTATTCTTGCTATTCTTATTTTTATTTATATTCTATTTCTTGTTTTTATTATATTATCTTTACACCTCTTTATCTTCTCCTCGTTAGTATTCTGATTTTTCAACGACTTTTTATTTTCATTTTCATTCTCATTCTACTTCAAATTTTCATTTCTCTTCTCCTTCTCCTATATTCGTATCTTTTGTTGTTGCCCTTATACATATGGTTCTACTTATACTTATTGTTATCATTTTTATTCTCCTTCTCCTTCTCCTTCTCCTTCTATTTCCACTTCTAAGTCTAAGTCTATTTATACATCTCTTATGCTTCTACTACTACTTTATTTGTCATGTTCTTATTCTTATCCTTATTCTTATTCTTATCCTTATCTAAATTCTTCTTATTTTACTTTCTTCTCCTTGCTTGTCTAGTTCTCTTTATTCTACTCGTATGCTTCCCTTTTTTTATTCTCCATATTCTTCTACTTTTACATGTTTTTTTTTCTCCAAATTAATCTCATTTTCCTTCTGCATTTCCTTTTAATTCTTATTATCTTTCTTTTTTCCTTCTACTTTTCCTTCTATTTATTCTGGTTTTCTTCTTCTTCTTCTTGTTCCCTATCTTTTCCTTCTTCTATATCATTTCTTCTCTCTATTCTCTTTTTCTTCTTCTTATTTGTATCGTCCTTCTCCTTGTTTTAATTCTTCTTGTTTTAATTCTTCTTGTTTTAATTCTTCTTGTTTTCATTCGTCTCCTTGTTTTCACTCTTCTCATTCTATTTCTTCTTTTTACAATTTCCATTCTTCTATTCTAATTCTAATTTTTCTTATTTTCATTCTGCTTCTTGTTATTCTTCATATACCTATTAATTTACTTCGAATTCTCCTTTTCATTCTATTTTTCATTATCAGGCTTATTATTGTTCTCCAACATATTTTTTCTTCAATCTCATTATCTCCTTCTGCTTCTACTTCTTATCTTCATTTTCCTCTCTCTTCCTTGTATTTCTACTTTTTCTTCTTATTCTTATTCTTATTCTTATTCTTATTCTTATTATCTTTCATATTTTACTTTTTCTTTTCATTCTCATTCTCATTCTCATTCTCTTTATTATACTTCTCCTTATCTTGCTACTTCTACTTCTACTTCTACTTCTTATTCTCCTTCTATTTATATTAATTCTATCTCCTTTTCTTATTCTTCTTCTTATTTCACTTCTCATTCTTTTTCTTATTATTCTACTTCCTTTTCGTTTTCTTTATTCATCTCATGCTACTTCTTCTTCTTCTTCTTTTCACTTTTTTGTATCATTATTATTTTCATTCCTTTCTTATTTCAATTCTAGTTCTTTTACTTGTACTTCGTGTCCTTCAACTTCTTTTCCTTCGTGTTTTTATTCTTCTACTTGTAATTATAATTTTACTGTTACTTTTACTTGTACTTCTACTACTACTACTACTTACTCTTATTCTTCTAATTCTATTTCTACTACTACTACTATTTCTACTATTTATTATCATTATTATTTTCATTCTACTTCTACTACTATTTACTCGTATTTTTCTACTTCTATTATACTTATATATCTACTACTATTTACTCTTATTCTTATACTTCTCATTCTACTTGAACATCTACTCTTACTTATATTTATACATATACGTCCATTTCTACTTTTTCTTCTACTTCTAGTTCTAGTTGTACTTCCTAGTTTTCCTTCTTCTTGTTCTTACACTTCTGCTTCTACTACCACTACTTGCTATTTCTCCTTCTACTTTCAATTCTCCTTTTACTGTACTTGTACTACTATTAACTCTTATTCTTCAATTTGAGCTTCTCCTTTTTTTCTTCTACTTTTTCTTTTACTTTTTCTTCTAGTTCTACCATAGTTAGACTTCTTGTTTATCAACTTATTCTTCTACTTCTAGTTTATCAACTTATATTCATCATTTTACATCTACTTTTACTAATACAACTTCTTATTATTATTTTTCATATTATATTCTTTCAATTCTAATTCTTATTCCTATTCTTGTTCTACTTTTATTTTTTCTTCTATTTATACTTATACTTACATTTTATCGATTCTTATTCATATTCTCTTTCTGCTTCTTCTATTTATACTATACTTATATCATTTATTCTCCTTTTTATTCTCTTATTTTCTTTATACTATACTTCTTCTATTTATACTTATACATATTATGCTTCTTCTTCTACTTCTCCTTCTCCTTCTAAGTATAAGTCTATTTATACTTCTACTATTACTTTCGCAGTCATATTCTTATTCTTATTCTGATTCTTCTCCAGATTCTTCTTTTTTTGCTTTTCTTCTACTTGTTCGCCTAGTTATTTTTATTCTATTTATACACTTCTCATTTCTCATTCTCCGTATTTATCTACTTTACATATTCTGTTTTATTCTAAATTCGTCTCATTTTGATTCTATTTCTTCTTCTACGTCTTATTTATATTCCTATTCTCTTTCTTATTTTCATTCTACTTTTCTTTCTGTAATTCTGTTCTTGCTCTAATTCTTCTTCTACTTTATCTTCTTCTTCTCCTTATTTCCTATCTTCTCTTTCTTCTATATCATTTTTTAGTCTATATTATGTCTTTCTTGTTATTCTTTTTATTTGAAGTATCCTTCTTTTTCTTATTTTCATTCCTGTTCTTGTTCTCATTCTTCTTATTATATTTCTTCTTTTTTACAATTCTTTTTCTCCTCACTGTAAATCAAATTTTTCTCGTTTTCCTTCTGCTTTTTCTTTTTGTGATTCTTATTTTAATTCACATTATCCTTTTCCTTCTATTTCTCTTTATCTTTCTTATTATCGTCATTCCTATTCTTTTTCAACATTACCTTCTCCTTCTGCTTGTACTTCTTTTTTTCATTTTCCTTATACTCCTCCTTGTACTTCTAATTATCTTTCTTATTCTTATTCCTATTATCTTTCAATTCTTTCTTTTTTCTTTTATTCTCAATCTTTTTATTATATTTCTCATTGTTTTTTTTCTTCTTCTTCTATTTATACTTGTTAAAGTTTTCTACTTCTTATTATTCTTTTACTTCTCATTCTATTTCTCAAGATTTTACTCCTTATTACATTTCTTTATTCATCTCATTTTCCTAATTCTTCTTCTTCTTCTTCTTCTTCTTCTTATTATTATTATTATTATTATTATTATTATTATTATTATTATTATTATTATTTTTGTTGCTATTTCTCCTCATTATTATTTCTTCTTCTTCTTCTTATACATTTCCTTCTTTTCCTTCAGCTTCTTTCATTTTTTCCTTTATTCTTATATTTCTACTTGTACTTCTACTCATATTTCTACGACTATTACTTACTCTATTCTTTTTTTTCAATTTTAACTTCTACACTACTGCTAATACTACTACTAATACAACTACTTATTTTTCCACTTATACTTCTACTTGTACTTCTACTCCTATTCATACTTTTACTTCTACTACTTCTTATGCTATACATCCACTTCTATCACTACTACTACTTTTTCTTCTTATTTTACTTGCACTTATGTTTCTCCTTGTTCTTCTATTTCCCTTTCTTCTTATTCTTGTTTTCATTCCCATTAGCATTATTGCCATTCTTCTATTTCTTATTCTCATTCATTTTTTTATTATTAATATTATTTCTTCTTCTCCTACTTCTTTCGTTTTGTTTCTTCTATTTTGTCTCTTTCTTTTCTATATTCTCTTTCTCTTCCTTCTTCTTTTTATGTTTCTCCTTTTCTAATTTTTCTTTTCATTCTTCTTCTATTGATTTTCCTTTTCCTTTTCCTTTTCCTTCTCCTTCTACACTATCTCTACTTTTGTTTCTACTACTATACTTTTATTTCTTTTTCTTTCCTTTTACTTCAACTTATACGTCTACTTCTCTATCTCCTTTTCATATTCTTCTCTCATTCTTCTTATATTTATTTTTTACTTTTAGTTTTTACTTATACTTCTCATCATTCTAGTCCTTCTTCTATTTTTCCTTCTCCTTCTTCTTCTTTTCCTTCTTCTTTTCCTTCTCTTTTTCTTCCTTCTCCTTTTTCTCCTTCTTCTCTTGTTCCTTCTTGTCCTTCTTCTATTATCTTTCTTCTTGTCCTTCTTCTATTTGTACTTCTTGTTCTTCTTGTCATTCCTATTCTTCTTCTTCTCATTCTTCTTATCATTTTCTTTCTCTTTCTGTTTCTTCTTCGCTTTATAATTTCACTTTTCCTTCTTCTTCTTCTCTTTCTTTTTTCCTTCATTTTTTCTCGTTTTTCTATTTCCTCTCCTCATTCTCTTTGTCATTCTTATTTTCTTATCCTTATCCTTCTTCTTCTCCTTCTTATCTTTCTCTTTCCTATTCTCCTTTTTATTCATATTTCGCTCCTCTCCTTCTATTCTCTTTTGAGTCTCTTCTTTTTCCACTATTTTTCTCATATTTCTTCTTCTATACCCACATATTATCCCTTCTTCGTCTTCTTTTTCTATATTATCCTTATACTTCTACTTCTAATCATTCTCATTCTACTTATTCTTATCTTCTACTGATGTTTTTTTTTTTTTTTTTTTTTTCTTCTTCTTCTTCTTGTCCTTTATCTTGTCCTGCTCCTTCTCCTTCTACTTCTTCTTGTCCTTGTCCTTGCCCTTGTCCTTGTCCTTCTTCTTGTCCTTGTCCTTGTCCTTCTTCTTGTCCTTGTCCTTGTCCTTGCCCTTGTCCTTGTCCTTCTTCTTGTCCTTGTCCTTGTCCTTCTCCCTCATCTTATTCTTCTTCTTCTTCTTCTTGTCCTTCTCACTCGTCTTATTCTTATTCTTCTTCTTCGCCTTATCATTGTCCTTCTCCATCGTCTTATTCTTGTCCTTGTCCTTGTCCTTGTCCTTGTCCTTGTCCTTCTATATCTCCTTGTCCTTCTACTTCTACTTTTTCTCTTTCTCATTTTACTTGTGATGCTACTTTTTTATCAACTTCTATTATCATTCTTCATTTACGTATATTACTACCACTTCTTATTATAATTTTCCTATTCCTATTATTCTAAGAATCGTTTTTTTCATTCAATTGAAGTTGAATTCTCATTTTTTAAAACGCTATACACAATATTTGATATATAGAATTATATATATATTGATATATAAAAGAATAAATAGAATTGTGTATATATGTTACTTTTATTAGTATGAAGAATAACATATATAGAAAAATATATATTATATATATATTGAATATATATATATACTTAATCGGATATATTAGAATTCTATATATAGATATAAATAAGCATATGTATAGAATGCTATATATATATATATTGATATATATATATATATATATATATATATAGAATTGTATATGTATATAGAATAGATATACATATGTATTGAATAGTATACATGTATACATATATATATAAATTTATATATATTAAATATTGTGTATAAAATAGAAAATCTAATATATTAATATATTTATGTAGAATCATGTAATACATATATATATATTCTTGATTAAAAATATTAATAGTTCATATGATATGTCTAATTTGTTTTCTTTTATTCTTTCTTTTAGCACTATATATTGTTTAGTATTATCTTTTAAATCATTTAATTTATTTTTAACATTTTTTAACAACTTATAATCTATTTTTTGCTTTTTGTTTCATTTGATATATAATATATACAAACGATTGCATTTCTATAAATATGTTAATATAAGAATATAATTTATTTATTTAAGTTTGCTCAGAAGAGTCGTGACAACAATATCTTTTGACTACCCATCCAGAAACATCATCACCTTGGAAATGGAACATAAACGGGTAATTTGAAATGTAACATCTGTAAGCAAGTCTTCTTTTTTGGGGTTTTTTGTTTTTTTATTCGATACCCTAGCTTTTACATATATAGTAAAACTACATTTTCTAGTTGAAACTTTTTACATACATAATTTTGACTCCATATGTTTTTACAGTCTCAAATTTTGTTATTTATTTACTATCTTTAAACTTATGATAGTTCACCTTAATCAAACCAAAACATATTTCAACTTCTGGTTGTGGCTGAACTGAATCAGTTACCAAATTATAACATAAAAATAATTAACATGAATTTAATATTGATTTACAGATATCTTTGTTGTTAAATATGCAGTAATTAAAGCTTTAATCGTCTAAATATGTCAAAATTAAAATAAAGTATATTCTTGTGATTCTGGACAACAAATTTCATTTTTATAGTGATTAATTAATGAAAAATCATGAGAACTTACGTTGTAGTTTTTAAAAGCTTTATTCGAGAGCAATACAATATATTATTACACTATAAATGACACTAATCAGTCGATATAAGTGTCTGCAGTATTTATACTATCCTTAATCCAAAAATTTGAGATAATTATATTTAATTTGTAAATAAAAATGCTTATCTTAAATTAAATAACTACTTTTCTAAATTATTATAATAATCTATTAAAATATTTCTTATGTTTTAATTACTACAAAATTTTTATGTAAGCTTTAATAAAGAAAATATAAATATATTCTTGAGTATATTTTTTCTAATAATGACAAAAGAAATAAAAAGAATTTTAATTGGTTTATAAGAATTTGTGTTTTCAAACCACCAATCGTTTAGAGTCTAAAATAAACAGTTGGGTATTTCTACCAATTTTGTAAAAATTTTGGGTATTTTAACAAAAATTTTGAAAGATTTTGGGTATTTCTAACAATTCGATTTTTTTTTGGGCAGGTTAAAATAATTATGGTTTTTTTGGGTATTTCTAACAATGCCTCTAATTAGATTCTTATATATTCTAACCTTATATTTCTTTTTAACTTTCAAAACACAATTATATAGGAATATATGTGGAGTCCTAAGGTGGACCAATTAAAAGCTACAAATTATATCTTAAGAAATAATAAAACAACCATTGAAAACCTCAAAATTTGTTATGACGAAGTTAAAAATACAATTAATAAACACTAAGAAGCTTTTTGATTCGCTTATTTTAAAGAATATTCTATTCTTTTCTTTGTTTTTCTAATTTTTTAATAATTGAATCTTTATATATTTAATTTAATTACATTTTTGTTTAGTTTATTATAGTATAGAATATCTTTATAATACTAGAAATGATGATTTATATAGTTTACTGAGACAACAGTATTCTATTATTATTTATTTTCATGCTATTTTAAATATTTTTTTATTATATATAGATATAATAAGTATAAAAGCATAATTATCCAGTTCAATAAGAACATACGAGATGATTTTCTAGTTTTAATTTTTGTTTAATATATTTTTATTCATAATAAAGTATGTATATTATAAATACATTTTCATTCTTTTCTATAATAATTTTTCTATATCTTTTATAGTCATTTGGTTCAATCTATGCAATAATAGGTATCTATATAATTATATTCAACTCATTTTTATAGTAAAATAGATTTCATAAAAGTTTTCTTCCATTTTATGAATTGTATGTAAATAGTTATTCTTATTTTATTATCTTTTTTTATAGTAATATATTATTAATCACTATACAAAAACTACAGAAGAAGTATATATTTTATTTATTTATTATTCTTTTATAATTACTTTGAATGATTATAGTTTATGATTTTTTATATAGGTTTTAAATGATTAAAATAATATTGAATGAACATAATAAAGTTATAAATATTAATATTGTATATCTATAAACTCATTTTGTTAATGAATTAGTCACAATTCATTTTTATTTTGTTGTTTTGTTTGTTTTTGTATAATTCAGTAAAATAATAATAATAAAAAGGCAACAATTGTAACAATAGACATATTAATATAATAAAAAAAGAAAGTATTAAACAATATAATGAATAACCCAAAACATACAAAAAGTAACTCTTTATTTCAATTTTTCTGAAACAAAATCAGAATATTTCAGATAGGGGTCTATCTATGTTATTGCTGAATTATTCTTAAAACGTAATCAGGTAAAGTTTCTCATAGCTTGGAATATTTTTACCACGATTATGCCTACCGGTGAAAAGTCAATTGCTTAATATATTTTTTTTGTATGTTATGATAAAGAGTTTTATTTATGTTTGTAATCAAAAAAAATTCAATAAATGCAAAAATAATAATATATAATATAATAATCACTATGAGGCAGGGTGGCCTATTTAAGAGTTTTGGTTGGTTAATTTTTAAAATAGTCCAATAATTTTTCTTTAAAAATTTGACCTTCTAAAAAAGTGGTTTAGAGAAGGAATTTTTCTAAAAAACAAGAAAAAATAATTCTAAGTCGATATTTTTTTTCTATTTTTCTTTATTCTTCTCATATAGAGTTAATATGAGGTTTTTGACTTTATATTTAGTCAAAATAGTCTTTATTTGACAAACAGAGCTGCTTTTTAGGTTTGTTTTCTTAACATTAGTGGTTTGGAAATGTTGACTTATTTTCAATAAAAGGTTGTCAAGAGGTATTCAGTAGACTATTTAAACTTATAATATAAATGAAAAAACTTGTTTTATGATGTTTATAAAAAAAGTCAAAAACAAAAATTCAGACAGTCAAATTTTGTAATACACGGTAATTTTTTTCATTTCAAAAAAAAAGCAAATTTGAAAGTGGGTCTTTTATTTACTTTTAATACTGAACTTAATATATGAATATATATTTGCTTTTAGTATATCATTTTCTATTTAGGTACGATGACATCCTTTCAAATTTGTTGTATTTTTTATATTTTATTAGAGTTAATTCATTTGATTATATAGGAATCAGATCTTTCAAAGATTAGATTATTTCTTCTATTGTAAAATCGTGTTCTATGTCATCCTAAATGGTTCAACTTGGCCAAAAGCGCTATCTGTATATAATTATATTGTTTAATTTGTTTTATTTATTTAAACTATCTTTATTCTATAGCACAGAATTATTTCTTATTATTCAAGTGTGTTTTTTGTGTGTTCTATGTTACTTTGATGAGTATTTTTTAATTCGATTATAATTACTTTTTATATTATCTTTATTTTATTTATTCATTTTTATATCTATTTAATATGGAAATAGCCAAACTATTTATTATTTTCTTTTATTATTTTGATATTATATGTATAGTTTTCAAATATAATATTATATATATAGTGTTCAATAGATCGTTATAAATTGATTTCATTTCTCTGGATACTGTAAAGTATATTTTTTAACACCGAATATACATACTATTATATTTGATATTTAATTTCATTTTTATTATATTTATATCTATTAATATCATCCTATTTATCATTATTTTATAGTTATTATTATGTTTATTATAGTATTTATTATATATAAACTCTATATTTTATGCTACCTCTTATTTTTTGTTTCTTTATTCTTTTTCTTTATATATAGGGTTCTATCCTTCAAGAAACAGATTATCTCTTCCTCTTTATCTCTACCGTTGAGAACCTTCAAATATTTACGAAGGCTATGAATCTGCTTTACAATACTATATATAAAGTATATACAGATGATAGAGAAGATGAAATGAAGAATTTTATTGTGCAGTATATATATATATATATATATATAGTTTTATTATTATATTTATTTTTATTTTACTTATTATTCATATGTAAATATCATTATATAAACTGTTATTATATTCGTTTCTATTATATTTACTATTTGATATATATATAGTACAATTTGTGCCTTTTTCTTATTATGATTGTTATACTAAGACTTCTTGATGTTTATATAAATTTTTATAAAATGTATTACGGTATAAGTATATAATAATTCATATATTTGGGAAGTTGAAAAACAGGTTGCTGGTCGAGGATATCTATACCCACTTCGTTTATATAGAAATGTATATATAAATTTTATAAGTAATTTTATTTCTATTTTTATTTATTTCTATTTTTATAATTAGATTATATATATATAGAATAAAGAGTTAGATGCAACGAAGACAATTGATTATTATCATATAAATAAAGATACCTATCTGTTTCTAAACATTATTCTGTATATATTATACATATAATTACTTTATTAAGTATAACTTATATATATATATATATATATATATATATATATATATATATATATATATATATATATATATATATATATATAGAAGACAAACTTGTAACACGTTTTCAGTATGTATACAAAATAATAATATCTATATATATAGAAGAGGTTTATCTATTTGTACATTCTTCGAATCAGAAGCATTATTAACTCATGTATTTAAGCTCTTGATGCTCTATAGTGATAATGATGCGTTGTACCAATCCCTCATATTGTTCATTTATCATTTACAACTTAGCACACTACTTTTCCAGGTTGTTCTCAAGATGATTAAAGATAAGTATATTTATTATTATATTAAATATTACTATTTATTATTCTATTTATTATTCTATTTCTTTTTATATTAATTTTTTCTATTTTCATAAAAATTAATATTATATATATATTTCATCATTAGAATTCGTATATGTTGTTGTCATTCATTATTTTAAATATATACCAACAGTGAATAAGTAGTATAATAACGAAAATATTCATCTATCAAACCAATTAAATGATAATCGACATTATATATATATGTTGTTATTAAGTATATTATATTCTATATACTTATTTTTATACTTATAATATATATATATATAGGTTTATTTATGGAAAATATAGTTTATTGGTTTTAAGTTATTCATTATATATATATATATATATATATATATATATATATATATATATATATATATATATATATATATATATATATATATATATATATATATATATATATATATATATATATATATATATATATATATATATAAATGCTTTTGACAGAGAGGCTATGACGGAATTCTTACAGTAACAAGAATAAGTATATATATTTTTTATTATTATTTTATATGTATATAGTTGCTTTAAATATTCTCTGAAGTTATTTTTATATACATCATTATCTTCTGATAGTCCCTACCTTTCATCCTCTCGCCTTCAGGCCCTTATCCCTACCCTCGCACCACTTCTCGCCTCCCCTTTACATACACATCGTCTTCATGCACTTCGTATTCTAAAGAGCTTCCAACAACTTGATGTATATATATTATTTTATATAATAATAATATTAATAATAATAATAAATATATATATATATAGTCGTCTTCAACCTATTGAAAGATCTGCCTGTATATATATATCTTCATAATAATCATTATATATATATATATACATTCTTATAGTTACTTCTTATAAGTCCCTCACTGACGCACTCCTCCATTCCTCAAAGAACGTTAAGGCTGGCTATAATTCCTATACTATTAATTGTATATCAATCTATATATATATGATTCTATATATACTTATATTTATAGTTGATTTATTAATTGTTATTATTCACGGGAATATAGTCATGTATCTAATTTATTTTCCTATTTATTACCTCGTATCCCGCCAAATGAGTATAAAACAGTAGCTATCTATGGATAGTATATATATATATAATAGTATATATAATACATGAATAATATATATTCTGTGTATTTTCTGCTAATCTTCTTATTATATATGATCTATATATAAATATATGTATATAGAAATACTGGTTTATTGACTGTGAAATTGGCGGGAAGTCTTCCTTTGATTCAATTCATCAATATTAAGCCACTTTTCAACAATATATATGCTCAATCAACTCTACAGAATATGCCCGATATACATAATGTATATATATGTAGTTTTTATGTAACTAAAAATACATTAAATAAACTATATCAAAATGGAATAAAGACTAATTCTTATATACATATTCAAATACTAACAATGGACATGATATTAAGTTTAATTGAACAATCTAAAGTCAGATGGTATATATATATATATTCTTTTTTAATCTATTTATCAATATATATATATTAGGACTCTATCTGAAGACTTATATGCTTCTTTTCTCTGTCTTTATATACATATATACAATTACCCCCTATCTATACACTTATTGATACTATGCATAAATTATACACAGATCCCCGCGAGGATCTGATGAGCAAAGAAAGTCAAGGCCGACTTCTTCTAGACAATCTTGATTAGTATATTATATGTTATATTTTACTATTATTTATTATATCTTATTATTATTTATTATTATATACTATTATATTATAGGTATAAGAATACCAAAGATTACACTCAACTCTTTAACGATATTATTAAGAATAGTATGTTATATATATATATATATATAACTATGTATAACTATATATAACAATATATATAACTATATATAACTATATATATAGGTGAGTGATGGTATTACTCTTTATTCTCTACTCCTGTTGGGTCTCAATTCTACATATATACATACTCTTATTAATCTGTATATATATAACTATATATATAACTATATATATATAACTATATAGCTATTTACAATTACCCTTTGATTTGATGATTTCCCGCGGGGTTAAGAATGTTCATAGTCGTAATCTATTTGTGGATAGAATCAATGGAGAAGCTACTATGAAGTATATATATATATTTTTTATATATAACCATATATATCTATTTTTTTCTCACTATATATACCTATATATACTTTTATATATAGTGCCATTATTAATTATTTATCGTTCAAAGCACGTCCTACATCTGACAAAACTGTTCTTCGAATTTTAAAGCAAAATATTGAAGTAGATCGTCGTATGTGACGCATACTGTGACATTCTCTTATTTTCTTTTTTAATTCTCTATTATAATTCTACTTATTATTGTTATTCTACATATTATTATGCTTATTATTATATATATTTCTAGCTATATATTCCTATATTTATTCTAGCTATATATTCCTTTCTTTTCTAGCTCATTTCTCCTTCTTACACTGGACATCCGTCAATACTTCACTTCCTCTTTCTCTCTCTTCTCATTCATTATGATTAATAACAATGAACCTCTCCTGACTTCCTTGGCAGCAACTATCGACGCGGGAACCAAATATAAGAATGTATATCTATTACAAGAACAATTGAATAAAGATAATATACATGATTTATATGATAGTCCTGAATTCCTTAGATATCAAGTATATATATATAATATTCTCTATTATTACTATATTTATTACTATACATATTCTATATTTATTACTCTATTTATAACTATATATATATATATATATATAGTATGTAGATATTCCATTATCTTCCCTCCTTCTTCTTCCCGCGGAATCCCTTAATGAACTGCTCTCTGTGGCTATCACTACTTTCCTATCTCTCAATTCCCCGCGGGACATTTCTCTTTGTCTTACAATATTCTTCGATGATCCCTCTATTTATCTTTCTATATCTTGTAGAAGACACTGTTTATGGTATATATGTATATAAATTAGTTTGGATTATGATGTCATTCTCTCTTATTCTTTTAGTTTTATAAATTTCTTCCATTTATATATATATATATATATTTTTTTTTCTTTATTTTCCTCCCCTTCACAGATTCTCCTGTTGTTCCACTTCGTTACTCGCTCTCCCTTCATCCCCGCCCTATATCCAAAGACTTTTACACCGTATTCTGATAGAATTGGATTAGCGAGTAAAGACTCAAATTATGTATATATATAATAATAATAGCATTTTTATTGTTTTTGTTTTTTCTATTACTCTCTATATATCATTAAAAACATAATATTAATACATATATAATTATATTTCTCTATAGCACAATATGTTACTCTCTTCGAACATTCTTCGTATCGACATACAGAGCGTCATTCGATCAGTACATCATCATTTCCAATATAAAACGGATGGCCATGAACTTATATATACCATGACTATTAAGGCGAAAAATGAATTTATGGAGAAACTAAAGAAGAGTCAAGATGATGAAACGGCACAACTTATTGTATATATAATATATATAATATATTATAATATATATAATAATAATATATATAGTACTTAGTACCTGATATAGAAGATAATTCGTCTTATCATTTTGTCGGCCCTGTAGATCTATTTAATGTAATTACTAACCTTGAAAATGTCCCTGTATATATATATTATAGTATAATGAATATAATATATAATTTATATACTATATTTTGCAAATAAATAATAATAATAATAATAATAGTATATAGGTAATATTAACAGAAGAACGTATAAGGAATGTATATATAGAGAAAGCGGTTCAAATGTTATCCTATGTGCTTAGTATATCATATATTTGGTCTTTATTATTTAAAATGGAATCGTTTTTGGCAGAAGCTAACACAATGTTGTGTTCGAATTGCTAGTCTTGATAATAAATTATATTGGAATTATTTTTATGCAAAAGCATATCTTATTAATGGTTATATAGATATAAATATATATGATCATATAGGATATAGTATATTATCTAAAGAAGAAAAGAAATATTGTATTGTCTATGGTTTAGAACGATTACAAGATAGATATAAACATTATATTAAATATTCTACACTTACATTTGTATTGAAACAACGATTATCGATGGGAGAAGAACTACTTTATGGGTATATATATATATATACATATATATATATAATTATATAAGCTTATTGAATTGAATTTATTTTTAATATTATATTATCTATTTCAAAAGAATCTTCAATATACTATTATGTATATCATTTATTATCTTCATTCTATTCTACTCTTTCTATTTCTTTTAATATATAAAAAGTAAAGCATATAGAGAAATAATACACTATATAATAACTACTCTTCTTCCTCCTTCTATTACCACATATATATTATGTATTCGATGAATAAATATTTATTCTCCTATTGTTATAATATTATTATTCATTTAAATCATATATTTATGATTCAAAACTGATTTATATTAAACTGCATGATAATTTTATGTTATTATTTACTTTTCTTATAAAGATACAGTGTTTTATTATTATCTATTATTTTTGATATATTTCTCGTATAACAATTTAAATTGTATTTATTATTTTGTTTAAATTATTCATAGAAACATATTTCTATTATAATAATCATAGAAAAATAAAAACAATTTTTTTTTAAAGAATGTACTAATTAGACAAACATAAAGACATATAAATTCTCTTATTTTATAATTTACTCTGTTCTTATCAATTATGTCATATTATTATATCCATAGAATTCATACATAAGAGTAATTATGACTTCATTCTCTGAAAATCTTTAAATTGTTTTGCCAGTAGTCTTTAAACGTCATTACAAACAATAAATAAACGTATACAACTCATTTAATACTTTATTAATAGACTTTTGTTTAACAAAGACTTTTTAGTATAAAAAAAGAGAAAAACGGACGTTTTCATCTATCTCCTGGATTTAAATCAAATTTTTATGAAATTCTTATAAATAAATAAAATTATTCTCTTTACCCCCACCCCTGTTTATTTTGTTTTATATTTTTCAATCTTTACATAAATATTTTTTTTATTCATATTTCAAAAATATATAATAAAGGTTCTATAAAATGTATTTTTATTATTTTATAAATATAATAGAATATAGGTTTCTTTATATCATTCAAATAATAAGCAAATGAATACGATTATGGATAAGGTATATATATATTTATTCTATTACTTATTCTATAGGTTTATTATATTATTATCAAATCAAAATATCAAAAACACTAATATTGGAAAGGTATGTTTTTACTCATTTTATCTAATTATATTCTAGCAATTGTAGGAAGATCAAATAGCTCAACCGTGGTTCATTGCAATGATTCTTCTCAATAGTATATACTTATATTACCTTTTATATTTTACAGGTTAGGGTTAGGGTTAGGGAAAAAAAAATATATAATGAGAGTATGTTATAAAATGTTATAATATTTTTTAATATTATAAATATAATTGGATAAAAAAAGATATTATTGATTTAATTGGTAGTCTAGAATCGTAGAATCGTAGAGTCTACGATTGTATGATTGTAGGATTAAATAAACCAATAGAATAAGTTTAAAAAAAAATCAACCAAAATAGTATTAGGGTAAAAAAGTGAACCAAAATAGTATTAGGGTAAAAAAATGATAGAATAAAGTGGTAATGTTTTAAAAGAAGGGTTCTCAAAATTTTATTAGGGTGAAAATAATTAATTTAATTGGTTAAAAAAATAAAATAAAATAATTGGGTATTGTAGAATTGAAAAAAGAAGAAAATAATTGGATAAAAAAAGATTTATCCAATAAAAATAGAGTTTTTCATTTCTACAATCATAGAATCGTAGAGTCTACGATTCTACGATTGTAGAATATAAGATAATGAATTTGATTGGTAGTCTACAATCGTAGAGTCTACGATTCTACGATTGTAGGATTGTAGGAAAATGAATTTGATTGGCTGTCTACAATCGTAGAATCGTAGACTCTACGATTCTACGATTGTAGGCAGGGGTCACCACGTAGTTACTCGTTAAGCGAAAGGACCAAAATTTTTGCGCTTAAATAACAAAGTTACTTTTTTATTACCGTGATTTTCATAGTTATTTTAAGTGATGAAAACACGGGAAAAACAAAAATATAAGGGAAAATGTTTTGCTAAACCAAAAAGAACATTCTATATTAGATAAACTTTTTTTATTGTTTAAATACATGGAACAGTACTTTAAAAAATTACAAGTATATTAATAGTAATATATATATATATATATAGATTGACAAGTCTACAACAGACGAAAAAAAAAAAGATGATGACATAATTACAGAAGAAACGAATAATAAACCAGATATTAATCCTAAATCCAAATATTATAGTGAAGTAAAAGAAGGAGTTAAAAGATATAATGCCAATCCAGTTGTTTATGGATTTAAAAAATTAACAAAAAACTCCTATTTTTGTTTAATCTGTGAGTCTACTCTCACGTGTAAAGGTTATGAAGCCTCAAAACTCTTCACTCATTTCAAGAATAAACATGGGTTAAGCAAATACACATATGATGACATTCAAGAACTCTTAAAAGATCATAATGAAAACACAGAATACTCAAATTCTCTCTTTAGCTTTTCAGATTTATCCAGTAAGCTTTCATATTTCATCGCCTACTCCATTTCAAAGAATGGATACAGCTACAGAACTGGAGAAAAATTAGTTAAACCTATTATTGAAGAATATGAAAGGTTAAAGAATGTCAAAGTCCTTTCTAATCTTCCGTTATCCTCAAGCAGTATCAAAAGAAAAAGTGATGAAATTGCTTTGACAATTCAACAAGAAGTAATAAATAGGATAAGACAATCAGGATCATTTTCTATTCAGCTTGACGAGTCAACTGACATAGAAATGAAATCCTATTTACTCGTTTATGCTAGATACGAATATAATAAAAAGTTTACTGAATCATTTTTAAGTATTTTTCAGATTAGTTCCAAAACAGGTGATAATATATTTAACATGGTAGATAATTTCTTTAATAATAATAACCTTCTGTGGAATAATTGCGTATCAGCTACTTTTGACGGTGCTTCGAATATGAATGGAGACAAAAACTCCTTCAAAACACGAGTACTAGAGAAGAATAAGAATTGTATGTTCATCCACTGTTTTCTTCATAGAGAAGAACTCTGTGTAAACTGTTTACCAAAATACTTCACTAATATATTCAAAAGTGCTGTTGAGATAATTTCATATATAAAGAAGTCTGCTGTTAGACAAGACGAATCCAATAATTACAATATTGATAATGAATATTCATTAACCTCTTCTATCTTCTCTCCTCAAGATAACATACCTGATTCCCCTAATAATATATCTTCTTTAGAGATAGAATATAATAAAGTAGTTGAATCCCTTTTAGATACATCTGATACAGATAATAATATAGATAATAATATTCATGAAGTTTATAGTAATGATAAGAAGGAAGAAAAAAAGGAAAAAAATATTAGAAGTTATAAACTTCTCCTTTATTGCCCTACAAGATGGCTTTCATGCCATTCATCAATTAAAAGATTTAATTTACTTAGAAATGGAATAACACTAGTAATAAAAAAGGATAAAGAAAAGAAGGACTTATATAACACCATTATTGATACTAACTTCATAGCTTCAATGTTATACCTTGAGGATGTTACCAGTTTATTCTATGATTGTAATAAATCAATGCAAGGACAGCATAGATATATATTTGGGTTAATAGACATTATGAAGGATTTATTTATAAAATTATCGTTGAGATTAGAAAGACTAATAAATAATAACGATTATTCATCATTTACGAAACTTAAGGATTATGTATCTACAACCAAGCTTGATATTAATTCAATCATATTTTATATCAAAAATCATCTAATAACTCTTCGACGTAATTTACTGAATTATTTCCCAGAAATACTAAATTATATTGGTAGTGATGAATCGTATCTTCAAGACCTTAATGAATATTTAATAGACCAAGAAAATACACATAATACATCAAATATATCTCATGAAGTGAATAGTAATGTTAATAACAATACATCAGTAGTATCAAACCAATTTAATATTCTTGGATCATTACAAGGTTGCGTATCTCCAAATGGAGTTGTAAATGGCTTAATAACCTATGTTGACATAGTTACTCAGCAATTAATAGAAACTCAAGTAACGATTAGAATTGACTTTCCATATTTAGTATATGGATACACTTTAGGTAGTATTTCTGGTGTTCTTAATAATTTCCCTAATAGTAGTATTCAAGGACAATACAATGGAATCATTAGTAATATAAATATAATTCAGGCTAATATCAATTGTATAATAACTCTTGGGGCAATCATTCCAAATGAAATAAGTAATAATACAAATCAAGGAGAAGTACAAAAGAATAAAAAGCAGAAGAAAACGAATAGTAACATAAAAAAACCAAAAAATACACCAACAACTAATCTTATTGATCATTCTTTATATTGGATTACTAATCCATTTTCAAAAGTAGCTGACGAAAATAAAATGGAGTTTCATGTTAAAGAAGAGTATTTCTGTTTACTTGCTGATAAAACATGTAGAGAAGAATTTAATAACGTACCAATAGATGAGTTCTATATAAGCCATAAGAGTCGTTTTCCATTATTATATGATATAGCCAAGAAATGTTTTCTTCCCTTTGCAACTTCATATCTCTGTGAGAGCGGTTTCAGTCATCTCGTGTATATAAAAAACAAATACAGAAACACTATTAATCCAACAACCCAAATGACAATTGGATTAACTTCTGATATCATTGATTCTTCATCACTTATAACTACTGTTTTAGAGCGTATGTATATTATAAGTATTATATTCAAAATTCACATAATATAGAATCTATTCTTAATTATATATAGATAAATTAAAGAAAAAGAAACTCGATTGATAACATCTAGCAACAAAATCACTAATCTAATCCAACTACTTAATTACTGTATTTATACTACAAAGTACATTGATTTCTTTTACTATTAATATTTATATATTTATATTGTTTTCATTATATTAACTATTTGTATTCCATAATGTTTTATTGTTACATTATAATTTGTATTGTTTTAATTAACTCAAGAAGATATACTGTTATCTTTTAAATATAATTATAAATAGATGACATTGAATATTCCTTTATATATTTGATTATATCAATAGTATATAGTTTCTTAATTAGAATCACTATTCCTTAATAATTTTTATCTATATTTCAATTATTTTTCTAATTATATTCTTTTTCAAGTACTATTATATTCAGATCAAACGAATAACTGAGAAATATTATTACTTATATGAAAAATAAATATTATTTTAGAAGTAATTATTTCATATATACTAATCTCTCTAGTATAATACTTTAAAACAATATCCAATACTAATAAGAATCTTTATTCAATCAAAAGTATAATATACAACTATAAAGTATACTCTTCTTAAATCAAATAGTATATCTAATCAAGAAGATTAAATATATAAATAAATAGCAAAATATATTTTCAATCATAATGTATCAATAGAAAGAACCAAATAACTACTAAAATCATTTACCTGACTTATCAATCAAATATCACAAAGAGAGTGATAACAATTGGTTCCTAAAGAATATACTATTTTCCAAAACATATATATAAAGTGGAATCTTAAATCGTTTACACCAACAATTTTATATTTATACATGAATTCAAAAGGAAAGAGCAAGATGTGTTATATCTATATTAAGTATCATATGAGGGATTATATATATCCGAAAGAGTATTAGAATATATGATATAATAGAAAGTAATGTGGATTTTATATTATAATAGCATGAAATAAGTATTAGATTAAGATTCATGATATTATATAAAGGTTAGCATTTGAAAGATTATCAGAAGAAAAATTATTGGAAAGATTGACATAGACTTAATGAGAATATATTTATATATGTAGATCATAAAGAAGATAACTAAAAACTTGTAAATAAAATTTGAAGTTAAGAAGAAGGAAGAATGCATATATCAACTGAATTTATAATCGGCAGTGATAAATGAGTAGAAGAGACGATAATAATTATTTTTAGTATATTTTTAAAGACAATAACATGAAGAGAGAACAATATTCGTATAAAAATATATATAAATCTATAAATAGAAATACAATAAATAAACCATAAGAAGTAATAAGAAGTTGATTTCTATATTATATCATCATGAGTAAAAGAACAAACGGAGTAAATTGTATATAATAGTTAGACATTGTATAAATAATATGAAGTAACGGCTGATAACGGAAAAAGCAGGTGTAAATATATATAAGCATATTAATTATGTACATATGCACTTAAGAAGATATAATATCTAAAGTAATAGAAATGAAAATCATTACTATATATATGAGAATAGGCAAAAAAATTCCCATTGGTCAGTTTTTGGAAAAACCATTTGATTGGCTAATGTATACTATAGTTTGTCGCCGCAACTCCTCTAAACTTACGGGGAGTTAACTTTTCGTTGAAACACAGTTCAATAGGATATAACATGTAGTTGTGCACCGTATATTTGGTTAAGCGATATTATTTATAATTAAAAAGTTATTAATAAAAGAACAGAAAACATGATTTTTGAGTCGTTTTTGATTGGCTCTTTGGGATCATCCCGATAAAAATTGTTGACCAGACAATTGAAAAATAAACATGGGGTAAACTTGATTTTTTATCAATCCCACAATATACGTTATCCGTGTTTATTCTTTATATTTATCTATTTTTTAATACTTTTTCATATTGAACACGTGAGGCCTTAACGGTCAAATTTAGATTCTTATTTTGACATGATATTCTGATTCAGGAGGTCAAAAAACCTAGGTGTAGCGATTTTGAGCTCCTGAGGACGATTTTTGAGTGATCGATATTTTCTTCGATCTTCTTATAATTGACTAATATTGTATCATAGTAATCAATAGGTCCTCAAACTACTATAGTTAAAACAAAGTCTTAAAATAATGAGTTTGAGTGTCACAATTTTGAAAAATGTGAATTAAGTGGTCTTAGAGTGAGAGATTCAATATAATGACTTTTATTTAGTAAACTAGACTTATAACTCTATACTATGTTAAAAGGAGAGTCAAAATTATGATGGTCAAAGTGTATATGACCAAATGACAAAATGTGTCTTAAAAAGTAAAAGGGTTTCTATATATGTTTAGAATCATGTATTAAGTCTATTTTATGAATAAGAGCTTTAAATAAATAGTTTAAGGTTGTCAAATTTAAATAAATGTGTAAAACATAGTCTTAAACTTTGAATAAAAAATTTAGAGATATTAATTAGTGTGCAGCTATAGTAGCTCTACAACATATCAAAAGTACAAAGAAAATAATTTTTAAAGAGTTGATGTGTGAAGGGTTGTGACTATTATTTAAAATTTATTTTTACTTCAGTTTATACAAAATCGTGAATTTCGTGCACTGTAAAAAAACTGAGCCAAAAAGTCAACTCTAAGGGTCTTAATTTTTAGAAAATGTAAAAATGAGTGACTTAGAGGACGAGATTCAAAATAAGAGCTTTTAGTCATTAAACTAGAGTGTATGACCTATATTATATTAAAAGAAGGGACAAAAATATTTTGATCAAAGTGTATTAGCAAATGGTAAAGTGTCTTTAAAAGTGTTATGATGATGACAGTTGTGTTTAAGTAGTTAAATCAAGTTTACTCTTAAAATATCAGCTTTAAATAGCAAGTTAAAGGTTGTTAATTTGTCAAAATGTTTTAAACACTGTCTTAAACAAAGAGATTCAAGAAGTTGACTTTCATTTTATACATAATATGTGTATATAAACACTTTACTAAAAGAACTTTGGAAAATATTGTGGATGAGTGTTTTGTCAAATGGTAAAGTTGTGTCAAGAGTTAATTATTTTAATTCATTTTTGTTTAAATCAATGTTTTATGTCCACTCTATAAAAACTATCTTTTAATACTGAGTTTAACGTTTTAAAGTCGACATGTGTGTTTGGTTTGTTTACTTTTAATTATTAAAATTGAGTTTAAATTGATAAATTATGTCAGACACGTCTATATTGATTGATTCAAACAGTTTAGAGATAATTTATTTGTTTGAGTATAAATAGATTTGTTCTCATTGTGACTGTTGTTGAGAAGAGGAAGTCTAAAAAAACTATAAAAAGTTAGATATATATATATAAGGTCAAAATTGAAAAGTATAAATTAAACTGGATTAAAATAAATTAAAAAAAGAATATATATATATATATATATATATATATATATATATATATATATATATATATATATATATATATATATATAATATGTGAATAAAATATTAAAAAATAAAAAAATAACACTTTATGTCAGGAATTGAACCTGAAAACAATCTATATGATTGTTTCTCTCCTTCTAGAGCATAAAAGGAGTTTATAAATAATAATAATAATCAAATATATATATATATATATATATAATAAGAAGGAAATGAAGTGGAAGGATGAGGAAGAAGGAAGTAGGAAGGATTAGGAAGAAGAAGTAAGAATAAGGAAGGATGAGGAAGAAGGATGAGAAAGAAGGAAGTAAGAAGAAGTAAGAATAAGGAAGGATGAGGAAGAAGGAAGAATCCAGAATGAAGAAGAAGTAAGTAAGAAGAATCAAAGATGAGGAAGAAGGAAGAAGGAAGTAGGAAGTAGGAAGCATGAATGAAGAATGAAATAGGAAGAAGGAAGCATGAATGGAGAAGGAAATAGGAAGAAGGAAGAAGGAATGAAGAAGGAAATAGGAAGTAGAAAGAATGAGAAAGAAGTAAGAAGGAAGAAGAAAGAAGAAAAAAAGAATAAGAAGATTTTAAACCTATATAAAATAGAAAACATATAAAAAAGATAATATAAATAATTAATAAATACATAAATAAATATTAAAAATAAATAAATAAACATATAAAATAAATAAATAATAATAAATAAATAAACATATAAATATAATAAATATAATAAATAAATAAATAAATAAATAAATAAATAAATAAATAAAATAAATAAATAAATAAATAAATAAAATAAATTTAATAAATAAAATATAAATAAATAAAGAAACAATAAATAACAAAAATAATAAATAAAATATAAATATATACATATAAATCAACCTGAAACCACAGATTTAAAAGAAAGACATGAAAAAACGAAGAGTATAACACACACATCAGTTACATTTTCTTCCCTATAGAATAAAAATAACTAATAATCTATTGATTAATTATATATAAAGAAAATATAAACCAAAAAGATAATAAAAAAAGAAACAATTAAAGAAACAAATGAATTAAAAATGAAATATTATAAAAAATATATATATTTATATACCTGACACTAAATAAACCATTTCATTTAACCAGGACCACTTCAAGAACCACTAACCATGACAACCAAGGCAAATACAAGAGAATCCTATAAAGAAGTGTATTATTTTAAATAAATAAATTAGTATATAAATAGATAAATATAATACTAAGTTAAATAACTTTAAATAAATAAATAAAACACACTAAGTCAATCAATACAATAAAATATTTAAAAAAGAGTAAAGAACTATGTTTTTTGGGTACCCAAAATGATTTTAAACCAGAATGACCCAATTATTACTTTTGTAATAAAATCAATGAAAAATTAAGGCTATTTTTGATTTCTATTATGTTTTAAGAAGCATATTTTAAAAATAGACCCTATTATATTTATTAATTCAAATGAAATAGGATTGTTAAATACATAATCTAATACTCATTTATATATTAAATTATTAATTATGATGTCTAAGAACAACAAAATTGCTTCAAGGTGGAGGTCTGGAAATAAAAAATAATTTATATTTCAAAGAAAATCAGGTATATTGTATCTATTTGTTATTAGTATTCATATTTAGGTTCTTCTACTCAATAAAATCCAGTTGTGTATGCTCTTGGTCTTGGTGGTACTTGCTATGATGGTCTTTAAGGTATATATTTTTCCATTTCTTTTTTTTTTAATTATTTATTATATTATTTTAGGTTCTTCTATGCTATTTGAATTATGCAGTGGTGGTGGTGTTGCCTGTTATGCTAACTGTGAAGGTATGTTGTCAATGATTTGTTTTTATTTTTTTAACTTTTCTTTATTTATAGGTTCTTCTGTTATTGTAAGTGATTCCAATAGTGATATCGGTGTTGATGTAGGTTCTTCTTGCTTTATAGATGGTATGTTACCAATCATTTATTTTTTTTTTATATTTTATTATTATTTTTTTATTATTTCTATATATATATAGGTTCTTCAGTTGTTGTACATGTTAACAGTGATGTTGATAATAGATGTCTGTGTGGTGTTGAAGGTATGTTGTCATTCATTTATTTTTTTTTTTACTTTTATATATATAGGTTTGTTTTATTGATGTAAATGTTGCTGTTGATGTTGTTGGTGATCAGGTAGACTGCTCATATGATATTAAAGGTATATATATATTGTCATTCATTTATTATTATTTTTTTTTTATTTATTATTTGTCTATTACTGTTTCTTTATAGGTTATTCTACTGTTGTGGTTGTAGTTGCTGAACGTATTAATGATGAAGGTTGTCTACTTTTTAAATTTAATTTAGTTTATTATTATTTTTATCTTATATAGGTCGTTCTTTTCTTATGGAGTCTTGGATTAATAGTAATAATGATACAGGTATATTCTTATTTCTTCCTTTCTTTTTTTTTGATTTATTAATTATCTTTTCATTATATATAGGTTCTTCAAGTCAGTTAAGATATCATGGTGATTCCTCTGTTCCTTCTTTAGAAGGTATATATATATATTTATTGTTTATATATATTTTATCATTTATTATATTATATATAGGTGTCTTTTCTAATAGGGGATCTTATCACCCTAATGTTAGCTTTCATTTTAATAATAAAAATGTATCTAAAGGTATATATATATATATATAACAAATATTTATAATATTTCTTTTAATATATATATGTTAGATATATTTATTATACTATCTCTTATTATATATATATATCTTTTATCTATATAGGTTCTCTTAGTGTTATGGTTATGTTTAGATTTTTTTTTTTTTAGTTCTTTTTCTTTTTCTTTTGCTTATTATTATTATTATTTTTCACATTTAATAGCTTTCTATTATCTGCTTTCTTTATATTATTTATTTATTTATGCTGTTGTTATCGTTTTAGCTATTCTATATTTAA
This sequence comes from Blastocystis sp. Blastoise, assembly GCA_039096225.1. Lineage (NCBI taxonomy): Eukaryota > Bigyra > Opalinata > Blastocystidae > Blastocystis > Blastocystis sp. Blastoise. Next base: position 65,273 of record JBBPEB010000033.1, read on the forward strand.
ATGTTTTCTTTTGCTATTTTTGTTTTGTTCTTTTTCTTTTTTTTTTATTTAAATTGTGTCGACTATTAAGATAATTCTTGAAATACTTAGTATGTTAAATAGTGTCAAGTTTTTAAATATTTGAATTAAATTTTAAAACATTTATTGTCACTTTTAACACTGTATAGTATTACTGATTTAAAACTGTCAATAATTGAGATATTTAAGTTTTGAGTTTCTCTGTTTACTCGCATTTATATTTACATAATTTTGTGAACGTATTAACTCATAAAAGTAACTTTAAGGTTGTAAAATAAAAAATATTATCTTAAAATAGGAGATTCGAAATTCTAATAGAAGTTTAATATATAATAAGCTAAATTCTACAACATATTAAAAAATAAGAGAATTTCATTTTTGAAAAGTGAATTAACAATGTGTTTGAGTTGTCTAGAAATTTTAAAGAGTTAGTATATTCTTTTAAAATTGTGTTTTCATTAGACTATGAAAATTTTGACTTTTAAAAACAAGTTTAAAGGGATTAATATTTTTAAATGTAGAAATGAATTATCCAAAGGATGAGATTCAATATAAAATATTTTATTTATCAAACTATGAATTATATTCTAAATTATATCAAAAGAAAGGACAAAAATACACTTGACAAAGTGTATGACCAAATGTAAAATGTTTATAAAGAGTGTCAAAATGGTGACTCTTATGTTGATAGAGTTATGATGAGTATAATGTTATAATATTAGCTTTTAAAATTAATTATAAGTGTGTCAACCTTTCAAAATGTGTTAAAAATGATCTTGAAGTCAGAGATTCAAGACATTAAACTTGAATTAATAAATAAAATAATGAGATCTATACTATGTGAAAGTTATGTCTAAAACTATTTTGATACACTTGATATCGAAATGGTAAAGTCTCTCTAAAAGTAATATTGTTGACACTTTTGTGTTTAGAAATGCTATTTAGATTGAATTTATTAATATTAATTCAAAAACTTTGTGTTTAAGTTGTTAAAGTCAAAATGAATGTTGACTTTGTTGTGTTAGATTTGTTTTAGTTTTATGAAATGATTAAAATAAGTTTATGCTATTTTATTATAATCTATTTAAAATGATTTTACAACATAAAAATATTTTTCAATACTTAACATTATGACCCATTTCTAAATTTATTAGCTTTAGAAACTCCATAATAATTAAAGCAGTAACTCAACTATTTATAAATACAAAATATATTTTTAAAATAATAAATAACAAATATAATGATTCAAAAAGGATTTCTTATTTTCTTCAAGTATTGTTTTTAGTTTTTCAGATACTATTCAAATAATCTATTTAGTTCTTATATCAGGAATTGAACCTGATTACAATCAATAAATGATTGCTACTCTCCATATAGAGTATAAGAAGTGTTATTAAAATAATATATATAATATATAATATATAATATATAATAAGTAACATATTATAGATAATATTTAATAAATAATATATATTATATAATATATAATATATAATATATAATAGATAAAAAGGAAAGAAAGTAAATAAAAACCAAACAGTTATTATTCATTGCAGCCGCGGTCCGGTGCCGTTAGGCCCCGGACCTGCGGCGTGACCCTAGTAAATTTAGAAAATAAACAATTCGAGAACTACCTCAACCGTATTCAACAAAATAGAAGAAATACAAATAGTATTATAGTATTCATATCAGCATGAATGTAAGATGTATATAGATAATAAGTTAAAGGGAGTTCCCTGGCCTGGCCCTGGCCTGGCCCTGGCCCTGGCCCTGGCCCTGGCCCTGGCCCTGGCCCTGGCCCTGGCCCTGGCCCTGGCCCTGGCCTGGCCCTGGCCCTGGCCTGGCCCTGGCCTGGCCTGGCCTGGCCCTGGCCCTGGCCCTGGCCCTGGCCTGGCCTGGCCGGCCTGGCCTGGCCCTGGCCCTGGCCCTGGCCCTGGCCTGGCCCTGGCCCTGGCCTGGCCCTGGCCCTGGCCCTGGCCTGGCCCTGGCCCTGGCCCTGGCCTGGCCCTGGCCTGGCCCTGGCCCTGGCCCTGGCCCTGGCCCCTGGCCCTGGCCCTGGCCCTGGCCCTGGCCCTGGCCCTGGCCCTGGCCCTGGCCCTGGCCCTGGCCCTGGCCCTGGCCTGGCCCTGGCCCTGGCCCTGGCCCTGGCCCTGGCCTGGCCTGGCCCTGGCCCCTGGCCCTGGCCCTGGCCCTGGCCTGGCCTGGCCTGGCCTGGCCTGGCCCTGGCCCTGGCCCTGGCCTGGCCCTGGCCCTGGCCCTGGCCCTGGCCCTGGCCTGGCCCTGGCCTGGCCTGGCCCTGGCCCTGGCCTGGCCCTGGCCTGGCCCTGGCCCTGGCCCTGGCCCTGGCCTGGCCCTGGCCTGGCCCTGGCCCTGGCCCTGGCCCTGGCCCTGGCCTGGCCTGGCCCTGGCCCTGGCCTGGCCTGGCCTGGCCCTGGCCCTGGCCCTGGCCTGGCCTGGCTCCTGGCCTGGCCCTGGCCCTGGCCCTGGCCTGGCCCTGGCCTGGCCTGGCCTGGCCCTGGCCTAAACCTGAATAATAATTGAATTGAAATATTAGAAGAGATAAATCCTTTGCAGACGACTTAAGTATAGAACTAGGTATTGTAAGTAAATTTTTTTTTTTGAGAGTAGGCTTTGTTCTACGATCTATTGAGATTCAGCCTTTTAGTTCTTTTGATTTGTAATTTATTTATTTTTTTTATTTTTTTGTTTTATTGATGTAATGGAGATTTATTTGTTATAGGAAAATGTTGTTGTGGTGTTATATATATGTGATTGTTATATATATATATATATGTGTGATTGTTATATATGTGTATGTTATATATATATGTGATTGTTATATATGTGTTATATATATATGTGTTATATATTGTAAATGTATAGTATATGTATAGTATATAGTATATATATTCTATATATAGTCTATATATACAATATATATTTTATATATATTCTATATATATATTCTATATACTCTATATACAATATATACTATACATATAATCTATATATATAGTCTACATATACTCTATATAGAATATATATACTATACATATATTTATATATACTATATATATACTCTATATACAATATATACTTTACATATAAAGTATATATAGAGTATATATAGAATATATATACTATACATATATTCTATATATACTCTATATATAGAATATATATACTATACATATATTTATATATATTCTATATATACTCTATATGTACTATACACACTATATATACTCTATATATACTCTATATAAAATATATATACTATACATATATTCTATATACACTATAATAAACTTTAAAAAACATTATTTTTTTCTTTTTTTAAAATTAAAATAAAAACATTAAATACTATTTCAAAAAACAACAAACATTATTAAACAACAATAATAATAACATTAATCATTATATATTCTATAAATTAACTTAACAAATAAAAAATAATTATATTTTAATTATGTTCCAAAACACAATTCATAATTATTCTCTATAATAATATAAAAATAATTTCATTTAATAATACTATTCCATCTATATTCTTCTTAGAATTCTATACCATTCGATCAATCTTTTCAAAAAATTTTAAAACAAAATAAAAACATTTCTATTCCCTTTTTAACCACTTTCCCATCATTTTTTCAACATTCTTATTCGAATCATTTTTCATTAAAATTCAATTCTCTATTCAAATATCTATTCAAATATCCATTTTAACACCATTTTAACTCACTTTTTCAATCATTTCACTTTTTCATCATTCTTATTTATCATTTTTATACTCTTTTTATACTATTAACTATTTTTTTTAGTAAATAAAATATTTCATAAAATCGAATTCTCTATCGAATAAATGTGTTTTTAGCTCACCAAAATCAACCAATCATTCACTTTTTCACTATTTTTATTCTTTTAGAACTCTTTTCATGCATTTTTAACTATCTTCTAAGAACATTCTTTTAGAATTCTTTTTAAAATTAATTTCTATATTCTCTAAACTATATTTATATACTTTAAAATCTTTAAAAAATTATTATTTTTTGTAAACTAGTTGTTAATCGGCTCTTCAAAATCTTCTAAAAAGATATTCTCTTTTATTTATTTTCATTTATTATATTATATTAATATATTATATGATGATATATATATATTTTATACATATATATAATATAATAAGTCAACATGTATTTTCATTCACTTACTCATTTGTCATATTATCTTACATTAACTACATATATATCTCCATCATATTCTTCTCCTTCTTTTTACATTTTTTTCTGCTCCGCAGAACCATTTATTTACCCCTTTTTTACCCCTTTTTTACCCTTTTTTACCCATTAGACGTGTCACTTTGAAGGCTTATAACTCTGTGAATTTTACGAATTAAGACTTGAAAACAACTGCATTCGACTCAGCTCAACGAGTACTATAATCCTGTGCTTTTTCATCACATAACTCCTACTCTAACACATTCTTTTCTTTTCTTCTTTTTATCATACTTTACAAAAATTCTGAATTTTTTCAGAAAAATTTTTCAGCTTTCTCTCTCCAAACCACTCTAAAATCAATCAAATTTCAACACTTTTTCTCTTTCTCTCTCTCTCTTCTCTCTCTTTTTCTCTTCTTTTCTTCTCTTCTCACACTCATTCACTACCTTTATCAACGTTTTATACTCTTTTTATCACTTTTTTCACTTTTTATCAATTTTTAACCATCTTACACTCACTCTCACACACTCTCTCTACTCTCTTTTTATACATCTCTCAATTCCACTACTTTATTATTTAATAAACATTTTTGATTTATCTAACAAAAAACATACTTTTATAGATATTTTCTTTTTTTTTATTTTTCTATTTTTCATTCAACTACTATATAACTCTTCTTTTTATTCATCATCATATTCTTTTTTATTACTCTATTCTACACTTATGATTATTATCATTCTTATTCTACATTAAAAACGATTCACTCATTTAATCATTTCTAAAGTTTTATACATGTTTAATCTATTTTTTTAATATTTCTTTTAAATACTATAAAACTTTTATATTTATTTCATATAATCATATATTATTTATATTATAATATTACCTTTTTATATTTATTAATTAAATCTTAAAACATATTGTTTATTATGTATAAATAATAAATATATTAAATATTATCACTTGTGCAATAATTATTTAACATTTGAAACTAGTTAACTTCGTTATTAAATACTATTATTATTCATTTTCTTACATTATTTTATGTCAATATTATTTTATTATCTATTTTATAAACATCATTTATCTAAAGAAATCAATAGTTTTCTACATAATCAGCTATAGGAAAATTTTTTCTTATATTTACTATATTTATTACTCTATGGATTATTTATTTACATAATCTATTTTTATATTATTCTAAATTAATTCTTTAATTATAATATATTATATATTAAACAAAACGGTTTAAATTCATAAATATTTTTTTTTAATAATTTCCATTTCATTCCACTATTACACAACCTTTCATTTATTTTTTATGATTATCTTTTGATATTATCTTATTGTTACCACTCTATATTTACTTTAGTTATCAATCATTATTATTTAATGAAGTTACTACTTTTATAGATATCTTAATTGGCTCCATTTAATATACTCCCTCTCCATATATATACTTATATATATATTGTTATTAATATATATTACTTCAATCATATCATAATAATATATATCTTTATTAATAATTCATAATAAATTTCTTTTACAATAATAATTACTAATGTATAGACTATCGTCAACGTTATAACGAATAGAATTTTTAAATAAAAACAAAAGAATCATTCATCCACATACTCATGAATAATTAACATTAAATTTTTAAATAATATTAAAATACTATGTATTTACGTTCATAATTCAAGCAAGAACTTATTTTTTTGAATGTTATGAATACATAGATTATCAATTAGAACAATCATCGAATTCATATCAACCCTATAAATATTATTATATTAATGTAACAAAAATATATGTATATATAATTAGAGAATACAAAAGCTACCTATATACCTTGTTATATAATGAATAAATATATTTATTCAATTCATCTCATTCACACATATATTCAAGAATAAAACATCTAAAAGAATAGTACATACTATTTAAAATGACACTTTTACGACGAAAAAAAATATCATAATTCAGTTTCATCGTCGATTTATATTCTATATTTATTACACACTATTTATTAATATAAATGAATATATATATTGACCACCTAACATAAATCACAACATATCATTTCTAGTCATCACAAACTTATTCATAAATATACCCAATAATCCGCGAATTATCTATTGACACTTTCGTTTCCATCAAGCAAATAATTAAAACACAACTTCTTCTTTAAACAATGAAAGAATTTTTAAGTTTCTCAATAAACATTCTATCAAATCTAGCTATAAATAAACATTATGGTAGTAATTACTAAAAAATAAATGTATTTTTCAAAACATATAAATATATATTTTTCAAAACATATAAATATTAAAAAAAAAAAAACAAATCAAAAAAAAAAGAATTATAAAAATAAATACTTTTTCTACTTTTATATTCATATTATATCTTCTAATTATTTTCACGAATCTCTAAACTCAAACTAGGCTTCCATCGACAGTCACATCTTTCAATATTCAAAAGAAAACACGTATATCATGCCATCAATTCATATTCCATCATTTATACGCCTAACCATAGCCTATCTATATCCTAAACAATATTTAAATAGTAAAAAATCATACTCATTTCTTAATTATATTATTTTTAACATGAATCTTCTTATACCTTAAACAATTCTTATTGATCACTTCTTAAATATTTGTTTAAAAACTATATAAATTTTACTATACAAATAACTCAAACAACTCCTTGTTAAATTTGAGAAATATTATTTTTAAATTTGATTGGTTTATTTATTCAAGACATTTTCAAAATAATCGAATGATACATTTCATAAATATTTTGAAAAAGCTCGTAGACTTTTCGATAAAATCACAAAACTAAATCTCCATAATTATTTACAAAAAGTCTCTTGTATTTCTAGAAATAATCTCGATTCTAGATTTTTTTCCTGATGATTCTCTAATCAATTCCTGGGGAAGACTCGGTATTCTCCATAGTTTTATTAAAAAGCCAAAGAAATTTCTCAAACACTAGAATTGAGGAATGATTCATATTTTCTTTTTATATATATTGATATAAACGATGAAGAATTTCATATTCTTTTTCTATATTTTGATTGCCTATGGTATGTAGTTATTCATGCTTTACTTGTTTATTTTATTATTTTCCATAGGTCAATTGATTTGCCAAGACGTTATTCAAAATAATATTAAATGGCCTCAAACTACAGCTACAAATGATACACAAGAAGTTAATGGTTCATGCTTAACTGGATATAAACCTAGTTCTGTTGATGATACTTTCGTAAGAAAATGTGAACCTACAGGCTTTTGGAGTGTTTATGATCCTACTTTTGGTACTTGTATTGAGTTATTCTGTGAAGAAGAAACTAAATCTGGTTATGTTTGGCCTAAAACTAAAGCAGGTAAATCTGCTATTCTTTCTTGTAATGAAGCTGCTACTACTGGTCAAGTTCAAAGACAATGTCTTTTAAAGACGAATCCTACAAGAGCTGTTTGGGATAATTATGTTGTTGATTCTTGCAATTATTCTCCTATTGTTGCTATAAATTATCCTATTACTTCTCTTACTGTAGATCAAATGGAAGTTCTTCCTAATTATTTAAAGCCAAGTGAAATTGATGGTTTTTATTCTCAAATTACTATTTCTCCTAGACTTCCTTCTTCTGTTAAATTTGATGAAGTTACTGGACAAATTACAGGTCGTTTTATTGATCCTCTTGAAACTACTATTTTTGTTATTACATTTTCAAATCGTTTACATAGTTATTCAGTTGAAATTTCTATTACTGTAAATGCAATTTATTGTGAACCTACTGAAAAGTTTGGTAAGAATTGGCCTACAACGCAAGCTGGTAAACAGTATACTTATGATTGTACTGATGCTAATCAAACAGGACAAAAATCATTATATTGTTTACGTTCTTATCCACCTCGTTGGAGTGATTATTTATCTTCTGATTGTGTATCTTCTATTCCTCGTAATATTATATATCCTTCTTTCCATCTTAAATTACGTAGAAATATTAAGATGGCTGATCATATACCTATGTATTTAGGTGTAGTTAGTTCTGTTAGTGCTATTAATGCTTTACCTGCTGGTTTAAGTGTTGATTCTACTACAGGTACTATTAGTGGTGTTCCATTAAAAGTTGTTTCTGAATCAAAATATACTATTCGTTTTCAAGGTACTTCTGATGAATTATATCAAGATGTTGATTTATTTATTGAAGTTTTAGAAAGAACATGTCCTTATATTCAAGAAAATAATTATATATTCCCTGAATCTATTGTAGATACTATTGCTAATGGTTTATGTCCTCTTGGTTATTCAGGTACTGTTACACGTCCTTGTTTAGAAAGTGGAGAATGGGATACTATTAATACTATTGAAGCTAATTGTCAACCTAATTATTGTCCTGAAACTACTATTACTGGAGATCATATAAGTACTTTAGTTCTTCCTAAAACTATTGGTGTTACTGATTATACTTATAATTGTACTTATGGTTCTTATTCATTCCATTGTAGAGCTGATGGTACTTGGACTAATATGACAAGTACTTGTAGAAAATGTCCTGATGGTGAATATTTAGGTTTATTTGAACAAGGTACTGCTTGTATTCCTTGTCCTATTGGTCAAATATGTCCTTCTGGTACTGGTTATAGAGATCCTATTTCATGTACTGGTGTTTGGTATAATGATGAACAAGGTGCTACTGAATGTAAACAATGTAATTTAAAAACTTCTTATATAAAATCAAATGAAATGGGAGGTATTGAATGTATTGAATGTCCTACAGGTACTTATCCATTAAATAATCAATGTGTTGCTAATCTTTATTGTCCTGCTGAAGATGGTTTTGAAGAAACAAGAACTGGTTTAATAGGTAAAAAAGCTTGTAGTAGTCGTTCTTTAAAAGGTTATATAAGTAGACAATGTATACGTACAGAAGATAATCAAGCTATATGGGGTGATATTGATGATGTAACGAATTGTCTTCCTTATGTTCCTCCAAGTGGTGTTCAATATTTTGATTTAACATTTGAATTACAAAATTTACAAATACATCAATTTACTTCAGAAGCTAAATATCTTTTCTTAAATGAATTAATTAAAGGATATAATCATTATATGTCTTCTATTATTATCAATTCTGTAGAAGGTTATTATCATAATGATATGAATTATGTACTTGTTAATGTACGTGTATCTACAGAAATTGATATTATTTTTGCTTTAAAAACTTTATTCTATACTCCTATTCCTGATATGTATGTATCTCTTGATATATATAATAATAAAGATTTTAATCGTTGGTTTAAAATTATATTAAGAGGTGATTATTATAGTCGTTATAATAACTTATATTGTCCTGAAGATGGTATTTGGAGTATGACTGTAGGTGGTCAAACTGCTTATGCTTCTTGTGAAGAATTAAATATGAAAGGATATATGGAACGTTATTGTCGTTATGTTTGGGGTCAAGGATATGTTGAATGGAAAGATGAAAATACTAATGGATGCTTAGATCTTACTCCTCCTACTGGACATGCTTATATTGATGCTACTTTATATTTTATTAATTTATTACCTTATGTATTCAATTGTGATAGTAAAATAGGAACATTCACTTCTTATATGAAAATTGCTGATACATATATTTATGATGTTAAAATTCATACAATTCGTAATATTACAATGAATAAATTACCTTCTACTTCTTTAGAACTTCGTTTAGAAGTTCCTGATGAATTAGCTACTCAAATTGCTTCAAATATTGAAAATAATATTCAAGAATTATATACTTATTTCCGTGCTGTTGATAGTTATAGATTCCATCCTAATTTTAGAGTAGCTGTTCAATTACCTATTAGTGTTACTAGTTCTAGTACTCCTCATAGACAATTAAGAGAAGCTACGAATAAATTTAGAAACTATGAATGGTCTCCTTCTATATAAAGAAAATTAAAAAAAAAAGAAAAGTAAAAACAAAATAATAATAATAATGTATAGATAATATAATTTTTTTCTATTTATTAATTATATTTATTTATTATATTATTATTATATTTAAATATATAACTACAATTATCTTTCTTCAATATAATATTATTTATATTGCTGATTTATATCATTTTTATTTCTCTCCTTTTTTTTTTTTTTATTTATTTATTTATTTAATTTTGTAGACATATCTATTGTTCATTACTAATTATATTGTTTATGTTGTTTTATTAAGTCTTTATTAATTATAAAGCTTTCATCATATATATTTATATATTTATTTTTGAACTATAGTTCCTTTTAGTTTCTTTATTTTATTTTTTTTTAATTTATATATTTTTTTAATATTATATCTATTTTATTTTTAATTTATAAATAAATCACTTATAATAATAAAAATTTATAATCTCTATTTTAAATTATTGTTTTTCATTTAAATTATATGTGTATATATAATAAGCTTCCTTTACTAATATTCTCTTCTTTTTTTTTTGTATATATTCTTTTTACAGTCTATTCATCTTCATTTCATTTTTGTTTTATTTTTTGCCGGTCTATCTTATCTACTTGTTCGTATATATGTATATATATATTTTTTTATACGTAGTAACTTATTTAAATACTTGTTTTATGAATTATTTATATATAATTATTTTATTAGTGGTAAATTTATTTGTTTAGTTAACATTATTTTATTTTAATAATGATTATTTAACGTATTCATAACGGACAATAAACAACTAATGAATATAGGTTATTGACTCTTTCAAAGATGAATTATTTATTTTATTAATGAATTAATCAAAAATAAATAAATAAATAGACGCTTCTTTTATAGAATATGAAACTAGAATACATTAAAACGAAGCAAATTACTCTTTTACATTGCTTATATACATAGAAATCAATCCTTTAAACAAAAAAATAATTTTTTTTTTAAATACCACAATAATTCTGATTATTTCCTTTTTATACAGAAAAAAATAAAAATCAAATATCCTGATAATAATCACGACTTTTCACAAAACAAAAGACAAAAAATAAAAAAAAGAATAAAAGATATTATTCTTTATAGAGAAGAATAATATAAAATTCTTTATAATAAAAATATTTTATTTTTTTTTAATAAAGTTATAAATTGTATTGAAAATGGATAATAATTCTGGTGTTTCTACTATGGATATCAATACTTTTATGGAAAAGTTGTCGATCATTCAAAAGTCTATGAAAGAAATTGCTCAATCCTTTTTGCCTTCTCTTCAAGTCTCAGAATCAAATCCTTGTAAACCTCAAAGTGTTGTTTCTGATACTGTGAATCAATATTTAGAATCAGAATATAAACGATTAGAAAAAATCAGTAATGAGTTAAAGAAATATGAAAAAGATGTATCTGATATTACTTGTTCTTTTTCAGATCAATTAAAGGGTACTTATTTAGAAGGTGAAGATGTATATGCTACTATTCAAACAAAACTTTCAGATTGTATGAATAATTATTCGAATGTTACAAATAAGATTGATGATGCTCTTGAGACGATAAAAGATCCTTCTCATATTTGTTTTAAAATAAAAAATAGTGAAAAGAAATATTTAATCTCTAAGGGTATTTTAGAAAATAATAAAGGAACTATATTATCTACTTTATATAATGATTCTTCTAATCATGATAAAAATGGTGATATTTATATTGATCGTGAAAGTAAGATGTTTCCTGTTATTATTGAATATTTAAATGGTGAAGAAATTGATTATTCTTTTTTTAGTGAAAAAGAGAAATTGGAAATTATTAATGAATTCGAATATTTCAAGATTCCTTTTAATCATGAATTATTAAATTTACGAGGTACTTATAAAGAGCATATGATGGTTAATGGTTATTTATATAATCGTGTTATTATGGTTAATGGTAAAAATGAACCAGAATTAAATAGTTATTTAATGGCTCATCAATTATTTGATACATTATTTAAGAAGCAACGTGTTGAAGATATTCATTATTATGAAGATACAGGTGTAGTTTATATTAATTTGAAGCTTGATTATATAGATTATATACGTCAATATATAACATCAAATACAATTGATTTGAAACAACTTAAACCTCATCCTATTCATACTGATGGATTTATTGCTGAATTTGAACAACTATCTATTCCTTTAGCATTAGATATAGTTACATTATTTACTCCTCTTTATGAATCATTATTACTTGATGAAACTCTAGCTGGTCATGTTCTTGAATGGACAGGAATGGACAAACAATGGTTCCTTGCTTATCGGTATGTTTTTTTTATGTTTTTTAATTTTTTAATTTTATTTTTTTAATTTTTAATTTTTATTTTTTTAATTTTTATTTTTTTATTTTTTATTTTTTATTTTTTTATTTTTTTATTTTATTTTTTATTATTATTATTTTTTTTATTTTATTTTTTATTATTATTATTTTTTTTTATTTTTTATTTTATATTAATTAATTATTATTATATATATATATATTTCAAATAATTATAATACTTATTTTTCTAAATATAAATTCCTATTATTTTAGTGGTTCTAATGCTGATTTTGATGTGACATCCTTTCATAATCATTGTGATAATAAAGGAGAATGTATTGTTTTAGTATGTGGTCAACTTGATGAATCTATGGAATGTTTATTTGGTGCATATACTTCTGTTGGATTTAATATCCATTGTCTTGATGGTATATATATATATATATATATTATTATTATTATTATAAATATATTCACTATATATATATTATACTATAATATAGAGAATCAGGATATAGAAGACAATGATGCTTTCCTCTTTACTCTTCGTAATAACTTACAAATAACTCCTGAACGGTACAATGCCAAACAATCGATTATGGTACATTATGACGCAGACTGTGGTCCCTCATTCACTAATGGATTTATGATCTCGAATCATAGTCATACGTCTTTTGATAATTATTTCTATACCGATGGATCTTTCCCTGTCATCGACCATCATTCCTTTATGAGCAATTTCTCATTTGGAAAGAAAAATAAAACATTTAAAGTATTAGAAACTGAAGTCTATATCAGAGCTTAAGTATTATATATTTTTTTGTTTTCTTTTTTTTTTAATTATTTTTATTTTTTTAATTATATATTTTTTTTATTATATTTGTAAATATATATATAATATTCTCTTCTTATAACACTTTTATTTAAATGATTTCAATATCTATCATATTTCTTATTGTTCTATATATTCATTATATTCTCTTGTCTATGTCTATCTTTCGTATTTATCCATAAATCTCTTCCTTTTTATTTATTTTTTATTTTTTTTTTTCCTTTCTTCAAATTATATTATATTGCTATTTTTGTTTTGTTTTTTTCTAATTTTTTTGTTTGTTTGTTTTTTCTTGTTTAAATTTTCACTTTTTTTTTTTGTTTTAAATTTATATATTGAATAATATACATAGTTTAAATATTTTATTTAATAAGATTCTAAAATTCTGTTTATTCACATAACTGTTTTAATATATATACTTGTTTTTTTCTCTCTCTTAACACATATATTTATGTTTTTGTGTTCTATTTCTTTCTCTTTTTTTTAATAAATTAATAATTGTATTTTTCTAACATCAAAATTAATTGTAAGCTACTAATAATCCCTATGGTTTATTTATATGTATAATAATTCTATTTAAAAAAAAATAATCATTCTAAGTTTTCATTAGAACAAAACATATTATGCAAATAATATACAATTATAATAGAAAGACAGCAAAAACATTATACATATGCATATATATTTAGTTTTAAACAACCTAAAGTGATAAAAAGATACATAAACATATACAACAAAGATATATTTAAATGTTATTAATATATAGTCGAATTTTTAAAAATTGTATATATGAAGAAAATAGAAAAAATATAAACAACCTTAAAAATGTTCATAAAAAAATAAATAAATTTATTTATATATATTAATAAAATTATATTCATTGAATAGAGAGTCTAGAAGATTGTATTGGAATAGTATTTCCTTTCTTAACAGCTGTTTTATTGAATCGAATACAAATCGGGAGAAATAAACCACAATTCATACATTTATGTCTATATATATATATATATATGTTAATGTATGTGTTATGTAAATATATATAAATATAGAATAATAATAGTACTCTTTGCCTTGAAGATAATAAGATCCTATAACCTTATTACATGAAGTATTTGGACATATAATTTTTGTATTGGATGTAGTTATATTATTAAAAACGAAAGGTAATTTAGTTGTATATATATAAGGACAATCATCAATATCCATATCAATCAAACGATTGAATTGATTCATAATATAACGTGGGAAACTAATAGAATAGAAATAGAATTTATAATTATTATATTTATAATTATTATATTTATTATTATTTTTATTATTATATTTATTATTATTTTTATTATTATATTTATTATTATTATTTTTATTATTATATTTATAATTATATTTATTATTATATTTATTATTATATTTATTATTATATTTATTATTATTTTTATATACTCGAAAGTACCCGACGTTTCGTCAATGATATGTAATATTTGAATAAGTTGAGTAGTTTCATCCCTTCATATATATATAATGATACTTAGTATATAAGATATCATAAATAATATAATTAATTATAATAACATTTAAATCAATAAATATTAACATATATATATATATATACATTTGAGATAAATTAGGAACATAAGAAGGAAGTTCATCTTCAGTGTAAAATAACTCCCTTCTGACATCCTGCTCGTCATCAGAGTTATTCACACATAAAGGTAACATTTTTAATGACGAATGGCGACGATGTGCTGTTGATCTAAATATATTATTGAAAATAATATAGAAAATATATTTATAATATATAAAAAAAATATAATAAAGAATTTTTTAAAAAATTTATAATATTAAATAATAATAATAATAATAATATATACTACATAAAAATAAACATAATATATATATATACGTTTCGATGGGTGATTTATTAGTTGATAAAGTGAAATCTTGAAAAGAAAATGTTTTACTTGTCATTCCAGGAGTCGAATTCTATACATATATATATATATAGTTAGAATAATAAATATTATTTTCACATACTTTTTCCATTACTTTGGAAGCAAATGTATGGGCTATATATACAGATATAGATATAAAATAATCATAATATTGAAATATATATATATATATAGCATACTAATAGCAGGGACATAAGGTGTATCTATAGAATAGTATATAAGTATTAATTAAAGTATATAGAATTCATATATATTTATAAAAAGTAGAGTTTCAATTTATATATATAGTAATAAATATAATTATAAATATAATAATAACAAATATAATTATAAATATAATAATAATAAATATAATAATAACAATAAATATAATAAATAGAATAATAAATATAATAATAAATATAATAATAATAAATATAATAATAACAATAAATATAATAAATAGAATAATAAATATAATAATAAATATATACCAGAGTGTAGAATACCTTCATCAAACTCATTATCTATATATATATATATAATAAGAATTTTAATCAATATATATAAAATAAACAAATATATATATATATACTTCGAGTAGTAATAATATTTAAAAAGGAATGTCTCGTTTCTTTTGAGTTTACTGTTGAATTTCCGCGTGTCTTTTTAGTTTTTTTGCGTTTCATCATAACAGGTTCACTAGATCGTTTTAATACTATTTTACTATGGCGTTTCTCTGGTTGACCATAATTCCCATTATCATAACTACGTCGGCACATATGACTATCACGTAAACGTTCAACTTCCAATTCAATTTCTTCTTCCATTGTTTCAAAGGAACTGTCACGTGATATATCATGTAATGTATCTACTCCATTCGTATTAGTATTATTCTTATTAGTTGTAGATGTATAATTAATAGGAAGAGAATATGAAGTAGGAAGAGAAAGAGTAGATTCAATAGAGAACTGAGGAAGTGAATGATTTGAAGATGAAGGATTATAAACATTCATTCCAATACTATCTCTATATATATCAAGTGATGTAGATAAGACAGTATTATTTGTAGTATTATTTGTAGTATTATTTGTAGTATTATTTGTAGTATTATTTGTAGTATTATTTGTTGTCTTATTTATATTAGTATTCATTTCACTATTCATTTTATTATTCATTTCATTATTTATATCCTTATTCATTTCATTATTTATATCCTTATTCATTTCATTATTTATATCCTTATTATCACAAGTAGACACACTTTGTGATTCAAAACAGTGTTCATTCATGAATTCTTCTGTCTTATTAAATGACTTATTCTCATCGGTTACAAAAGTAGATATAGAAATTGTTTTCTTTGGCTTTTGAGAATTTATTACATTAGTTGATATGCTTTCTTTAGAAAAAGAATGTACTTGATTATTATTACTAATAGAGTCATCAGGAAATTCAAAGGAGAATAAGGTATTGGATTGTTTATTATTTACTTTACATGAGCTATTATTATTGGATACTCTTTCAGAGGATGTATCTGAGAGAGATATAGAATTATTAGAATCACAAGAAAGACTCATAGATTCTTTTGGAGTCATTGAATCTATATTAATCTTTAATTTCAATTTTGTACTTATATTCTTAGTTCCTTTAGATGATGTATTTAATAAACTATCTCGATCATGATCATCTATATCTATAGGAATCGATGAAATATTTAATTTATTATCTTGAATTGTTGATATCTTATTATTATTCTTATTTGTATCTATATTTATATTTTCTAATATATTTGTTTGTATAGTATCATTTGATATAATTTCTTTTTCATCTTCATCAATACATACTAAACTATCTTGACTCATTAATGTATCTCTTTTTGTTTGTATATCTATAAGATAGGAATCACGACGAGGATCAAATGATGTTATATCTGCACCACCACGATCTGTTGCTACTTTCCATATTGATTGGCGGTTTGTAATGGCGGGCAGAGGAAGAGATATTTTAGAAGATCTATTTGAACCTTGAGGATGCTTTAATATGTTTGTATTTAATAAAGAACCATTAGCAGATTCATTAGGAGATAAATTTGTTAATTCACTAATAGACATATTTTTAGATTCATTAATAGACATATTTGTAGAATCATTAATAGACATATTTGTAGATTCCTTATTATATATATTCATAGAATTATTGTTATTTTGTTCTATAGGAGATATAATCACTTGTTCATTTAATAGAGAAGATGATTCTGGAGATATATCCGTTTTATGATTATTGAATGAGATTATTTCAATAGAATCTTCAGCATTTGAAAGAGTAGAATCATCTAAAGTAATAATAGGTTTTATATTGGATATACATTTATGTATATCTTGAGGTCGAATAGTAATAGGAGATAAGAGAGAAAGATCTTCTGAAGAAGTAGGAGAAGTAATAGAATCATCAACAGAACAAAGAAGAGATTGACGTACTGAAGAGTCATTTAATAGAGATTCATCATTTGGAGAAGTAGGTCCAATAGATATATATTGAGTAGGAGAAGATAAAAGAAGTGAGCTACGTTTAAATAAAGGAGATGTTAATAAATCTTGATTCTTTGTTGTAATAGTATTCATAGATGTAGAAGAATCAGTATTAATAGATATATTGTTTTGAGGATTGTTGATATCATGTAAATTGAAGTTTTGTGAAGATATATTAGAATCAATATTGGTATTATTGATTCTATTTAAAGATCCTTCTAATGGTAATTCATTATTTGAAATATCGATATGAAGAAAATTAGAATTCGGATTTGATGTAATTTGAGTGTTTTTAATGGAATTTACAGGGTAATATTCTTTAGAAAATAAAGTATTCTCTTTAATACATTCCTTCTTTTCTTCTCTAATAAGATTTGGTTCCATTAAAGAGATAGTTGAAATATGTAGAGGAGAAGTAGTATTAATAGAAACACATTTATTTTCAATTTCTTTCTGTAAAGAAATATCAATAGGATTTATGGCAATTATTTGTGTAGAATTAGAAGATGATGATGATGATGATGATAATGATGATGACGTTATAGAAGCGGAAAGAGGAGGAGTAGAAGAATGAAGAGGAGAAGGTTCATAAGTTTCTTCAAATAAAGGAGAAATATATTTTACAGTAGGAATATCAGAAGAAGTAGAAGAATCTGTTGATGTAGGAGATGATGTTGATTCTATAGATATAGGAAGATTATAAATATGTTGTTGATGAAGATATTCACGAGGATCTTGATATGTTTGAGGAACTACTGACGATTGTAAATAATGAAGATGATGAGTAGATTCAATAGAAGACATAGAGTCCGTAGGATTGGTATAAGAAGAAGAAGGAATAATATCTTTAGTATCTTTTAAGAAATGTAATTCATTATTATTAACCAAATTAGTATTATTAACCAAATTAGTATTATTAACCAAATTAGTATTATTAACCAAATTATTATTATTAACCAAATTATTATTATTATTATTAACATTATATTTATTATTATTATTATTATTATTATTATTATTATTATTATTATTATTATTATTATTATTATTATTATTATTATTATTATTATTATTATTATTATTATTATTATTATTATTATTATTATTATTATTATTATTATTATTATTATTATTATTATTATTATTATTATTATTATTATTATTATTATTATTATTATTATTATTATTATTATTATTATTATTATTATTATTATTATTATTATTATTATTATTATTATTATTATTATTATTATTATTATTATTATTATTATTATTATTATTATTATTATTATTATTATTATTACATGGAGTGATAGAATCAGAAAGATAGTTTGATTTATGTAGAATAGAGGAGAAAATAGATCTATTTAATGGAGGAGGAGGTGGAGGAGATCGAGGTGGAGGAGGAGGAGGAGATCGAATAGAGATATGATCCTGAGATAATTCATAATGTAATGATTTATTCGATAATAACGATGGTTCTGTGTTAGATACTGGAGATTTGCTAGTAATGGAAGCAGGGCTTATATTTTTATCTTTCGAAGGAGTAGTTTGTTGATTCATAGAAGATAATGAATTTGTAAGAGTTTTTTCATTATTATTATCTTTTTGTTTATTGAGTTTTAAGAATAATTCATGTCTTCTTTTAGCAGAAGGTGATTTAATCACAGGAGGTTCAAACATAGATATAGAAATAGGTATAGAAGAAGATGTTGGTGTAGATATAGGTATAGATGGAGATGTTGATATAGGTATAGAAGAAGATATAGGTATAGAAGAAGATATAGGTATAGAAGAAGATATAGGTATAGAAGAAGATATAGGTATAGAAGAAGATATAGGTATAGAAGAAGATATAGGTATAGAAGATAATGAAGAGTGTGTTGTTGATAGTTGTGTATTAGGTATAGTAATATGCATAGAAGAATAAAGAGATGCATTTGTAGATTGACTTTTAGATGAATTATTGTTTAGGTATGAAGAAGATATTTCATTTTCATTAATAGTATTTGTAGTAGAAGAATTAAAAAGAGTATTTTTATTAGTTTGTTGTGAGAATATATTTGTATGAGAAGTTGTATTCATAGTATTACTTTGTTTATTAGTAGAATAAGGATTATAGAAGGCATCAGCATTTAATTCATTATAATTTGTTGCATGAACTATAGAATTACGATGATCTTGAGTATTATCATTCTTTTTATTTACTAGTTGATTCGATGTTTCATTTGAGTCAATAAGACCCGATTCAATAGTACATTCATATTGTGATGGTATTTTAGGTATATTAGAAATTGTTCGAGGTGAAGATACTGTTGATGAAATTGACATAGAAGAAACCGAAGTAATTATAGATGAAGGAGATTTTTTATATAAAGAAGAAGAAGGTGTCACTGATAGAGAAGATGGAGATGTTACTAGAGTATTATTATTATTATTATTATCATCTTTATTATCTTTATTATCTTTATTATCTTTATTATTATCATCATCATTAATATCATCATTAATATCATCATTAATATCAATTCTACTATAATTATCTTTATTAGTATCTTGTAGAGTAGATATAGAGAGAGATATAAGTGGAGTAGGAGTAGATATAATAATAGATGGAGAATTAATATTTTCTTGTTTATTATGTTTCTTTTTTGCAGGTAAATGAATAATTGGTGTGTTTTCTTCTTCTTCTTCGAGATCTATTCCTTTTAATACTATTGGATCTGATAAAGTAGATGATTTATAATTAAAATCAATATTATTATTATCTCCTGTAGAATTGAACGAAGTATTTTTTGTTGAAGTTTCTGGATGAGATGAAGAGGAATGAATTACTTGTTTTGGTGGACTATGAAGAAGAATAAATTCTTTCTCATCTCTTAATAAACTATCTTCTTCATCATCTGTTTCGATTGTATTTATATATGAATTTGATAATGTAGATAATGCAGGAGTTATACATGAATTATTAGAAGAAAACATAGAACTTGAGCAAGGACTATTTATAATATTATTTGTAATATTATTTGAATTGTTAAATACAAATTCATGTTTTTCTTGTTTCTCACAAGTATCTTTCTCTAGAGTACATTCTTGATTCATATTCTCTTGTTCATAATTTTCTAGAGATAAGTTTGATGAAACAGAATAAAATATATATGTATGATTATGATCTATAGGTGAGAAATCTTCAACTAAAGAGTCACTTGAAAGATCAATTTCTTCTTCTTTACTATCTTCTTGAATGGTATTCGTTTGTTTTGTGGCGAAAGAGGGTTTAGCATATGATTCTGTTGATATAATATAAGGAGAAAGAGAAGATGAACTAGAAGAATCTAAAGAGACTGATTCTTTTATAGTCATTGAATGTATATCTGTTAAAGGAGGAGAAGAAGAAGGATCAAATGAAGAATAAGAAGCATTAAAATCATCAATACGATTTGGACTTTGAATATGAATATATATATTATCTGAAATTGAAGATGTTTTAAATTGAGGATTTGTACGCATAGCTTGTTTGATATGAGAAAAAATACTATATATATAGAGATTAAGTAGAGGATATTAGTTTTTAATTATATAGTATCCAAATATCAAGATAAGTTTACAATATAATAAATACATATAATAATGAATAATCATTTAAAATGTGTAAAAATATATATATATATATTTATATGTGAAGACTCTATAAATATATACTTTGATTGTTGAAATAAGAATGTACCACAATCTGCACAGAAATATTGTGTTTTATATCGTGAAAGAGTAGGAATTTCAACTTCTTCCTTATTTGGGATATGTAACGAGAGATGAGGCAGCTTTTCAGGCTTCTTCCTTAAATGATCTATATTACCACCTATATAGATGATTATATGTTTATGTTTATATGATTATATATTTATGTTATATGATTATATAATATATGTTTATATGTTTATATGTTTATATAATATATGTTTATATAATATATGTTTATATAATATATGTTTATATGATTATATAATATATGTTTATATGATTAAATAATATATAACTAAATAATTATATGATTAAATAATATATAACTAAATAATTATATAATTATATGATTAAATAATATCAGTCTTTAAAGAATAACTCTATAAATCTATTATTTCAAAACTATATATACCTTTAATAATATATTTCTTTAGTTCTTCTAATTGTCGATATAAATAGATTTGTTGCGCAGCTACATAATCACCTTCAGCGTCTCCTAAAGAACGCAACTGCTCCTGGAAACCTGGTAAATTATAAGCATAATGTTAATTATATATTTAATATTAAATATATTATATTATTATAAATATTATCTTATATAATTAATAAAATAATCAATAATATAATTAATAAAAGAATCAATAATTGAATCTTTAACATAATCAATATATATATACTATGATTAATTTGAATTACAGGTCTTAATTCACAAATACGTTTATAGGCTTGTTCATAACTATAATGTTCAGTCACCATTAAGTAAGCGACAATAATCGCGGGAGATCGAGAACGACCATAAGCACTAGAATTATTATTATTATTATATTATTATAAAAATTATAATAATAAACAAAAAATAATAATAATAAACAAAAAATAATAATAATATACAAAAAATAATAATAATATACAAAAAAAAAACAATAATAATATAAAAAAAAACAATAATAAAAAAAAACAATAATAATAATTATTATTTTTATAAAAAAATAAAATAAATCAGATATTCAAATAAAAACGTTATAAACAATTTATATAACTAATATACCAATGAACAAGAACACCACCTTTTTTCCGACCAGCATTGATAAAATGAGTTGTGATACATAAACAAGCAATAATATTAGATTCTTCTTGATCAGGTAGATCTATTTTCAAATAAACGAATTTCTATAAGATAATGAATATATAATCAATTTTCAAGCAAAGATACGGAAGGATGAAAAATGGCTTTTCCACAACAGTTGATAATATGAGTAATTCCTCTATTCTTTAATTCTGTCTCATCGTAAGCACAATAAGATGAACCTATATATAATCTTGGCAATACTTCTGAAGGGATGTTATCCTAAAAAAAAATTAATATGAATAAACTATTTGTAAATACCATAACATCCTGAAGCGCCAGTGTTAGACGTCCCATTTATAATGATAAATAGAGATATACAATAAGTTATGAAGAATTGATCACGAAAGAACAAGAAAACACTTTTTAAACAAAAATGTAATAATACCGTGGAAACTATTAAAAACTGACGATAAAACTACGTTTTTTATAAACAACTCTTTTTGCAAGTACTTTTTTTTTCTCTTAATTCAAGTATTCTTTTGATTATTTATCTACTCATAATCCTTACATTGATATTACAAAAGTTGAAATTCTATATTTAAAATCTTTAAGTTTTCTTATTAATTGTTCACGAACAAATCGTCTACAATTCACAGTTTTTATCTTGATGAAATTATTTTATGTTTAATGATTACGCTATTAAGAATATTCATTTTTAAAAAATATAGAATAATAATATATAATTTTCCTAACATGGTTCGCTTTACTCTTATTTTTATCTTCTAATGAATAAGAAGATATCTACATTTATAAATAAATTTTTTGTTATAATTTATTTGCTCCAAAAATTGAATACATTTAAAGTGTCTATTAAAAATCTCAGAAAACTTCCCTTTTTAGAAAGCAATAAATTATTTAGAAAGATTGTTTTTCTAAAATATCCATAAAAACATGGGAATCAATAAAGATATAGAGCTATTTTTATATTTTTCATTTTTTTTTGATTGCAAAAAAATATAAAAAGATTTCTATACTTTTTATATTCATTGTTAATATATAGTTGAGATAATGACAGAAATTTGTGATGTCTACATTGAAGAAATTCAACAATTTCTTAGAAAGATTGAAGATTTATTATCCAAATTAGAGACTGAACCTAAAGGTTTAAAGGAAGCTTCTGACTTCTTATCTCAAGCAGATGAAAGTATAAAACAACTTGAGATTGAAGCTAGAAATTTACCTGGTGATTTAAGAGTTGAAATGTTAAAGAAAGTACAGCAATACCGTGATGCTTGTAAAGCTAAGAAAACTCAAATATCTACTTATCGAACAAAAGCAGAAAGAAGTGAGTTATTCTCTGGTGTTAGTGTATGTTATTTATTCATTATTTTTTTGTTATTGTTGTAATTATATTATTTATAATATATATATAATCTTATAGGTTTCTGAAAAAGGAAAAGATAGTATAGAAGCTCAAATGGCTCAATTATCTCAGTACCTATTATATATATATATATTTTATTAACTTTTTTTAATTTGTTGAGAAAAAACTAATAATAATAATAATTATTATAGACAAAATAATACCTTAGAGAATGCTCGTAGAACCTTAATGGAAGCTGAGAATTCTGGTTTAGGAACAATGGATGAATTACAAAGACAACGAGAAAGCTTACAGTCTTCAAGAGATAAAGTTCAAGACACACTTTCCCTTACAAATCAAGCTAAATCTATTCTTGATGTATGTTGCAAATATTATAGATTGTAGGGTTATTTTTATATATATATATATATATATATATATATATATATATATATATATATATTATATATATTATTATATATTTATTAATATTACATATAATCATTACATATTATTATTATTAATATAGAAAATGAGAAAGAGAGTATGGTATAAACGTGTTTAAAATATTTTTAATTTCAATTTTTTTTTTCTAATTTCTTTATAATATTCAATAATCCTTTTTATTTATTATCTAATTGTATATATAAGTATTGATATGAATATTGTTTTGATTCTATTTTATAATTATTATCGTAATTGATACAGAATAACTGACTTTTATATAATCTGCATTATTAACCTTAACTAGTAACTATATGAAAAATAAAGTATTATTAAAACGAAATACAATAATAAAATGTAACAAAAACATCGCAGTAATTATAAGTAATAAAAATAGAGTGAATATTAGTTAAATAATAAAATAAAACAGAAACCACTAAAATAAAGGCAAAACAAAAAGGAATAAAGAATCTAATGTGAAAAAAAAAGTGTTCAGAAGGAAGAGATAGTTATAATTCAGTTAGAGAAAGATTTTTATTAATAAAAACGAATATGAACAGATTCGTTAGAAAAAAAAACATTGTTAAAAAGTAGAAAAGTATATACATATAGAATGTAATAGAAACAAAAATACCAATAAGCATATATAAAAGAAATTTTAATACATTAAATAGAATACAATACATATAAATACGCTTATATACATAGATATAGAATGCAATAGAAGAGAAGTTACTAATAAATTAGTAAAAAAAAAATTGAGCATAAATTTATGGCAATAATAAATATATAGAATTAAATAAATAAGAAATATCAATATAGAGAAATAAAATAGTGAAATTAAATAAATAATAAATAATAATAATTCTTAAAATAATTATATTTTATATATATAAATATACAAATGATTCAATTTATACAGTTTCAACTGAAGTATTTATAGAAATAAGTCAAGGAGAGGAAGTTATTTCTAGAGGGAAGATAGAATGTTCTTTAGAATGTAGCCTCTTTGAAGGGTGTATTTAATATGGTTGTACGAATTGTATTTAATGAGGGTCTTTGTAACGGATTTGGACTGAAACATGCAGTAAATAAACTCTGTAAACATGAATGAAGACCTCTTTTGAATTCAGCATGATAAATACCATGAACATAATCCATTAACCATCGTTGATCATTCTTATCATTAGGAATAGGAATATAAGACTTTCCCGCAATTAAAATATAAAGTACTGAAGCTAAACTGAAAATATCCGCGGGTTTGTCATAAGAACCACTATTACTTAAAACCTCAGGAGCAATACTATATATATTTTTATATAATTATTTATTTAATTATTTATATATTTTTTTATATAATTATTTTATAGAATTATTTTATATAATTCTATTTATAAATAGTATTATATCTATACTATCCATGAGAGCCACATAATGTTTTTGCCCGCTGATCTTTAAATAATGCCCGCGCTAGTCCAAAATCAATAAATTTAGGAGTTGAGCCAACCATAATAATATTAGCTGGCTATATATATATAATAATAATAATAATAATAATAATAATAATAATAATAATAATAATAATAATAATAATAATAATAATAATAATAATAATAATAATAATAATATATATATATATATATATATATATATATACTTTGATATCTCTATGCATAATATTGAGACTGTGCATATATTCTACTGCTCCTATTAACTGCAAACACATTTGCTTTCGAATCTCCTCGGATAATGTACTACCATATCTATATATATATATATATATATATAGTATATATATTAATTAAGAATAATAAGATAGTCTAGATAATCATTAATATATATATATATATATATATACTGTTGAAGGTATTGATCTAATGTTCCGTTATCTCCATATTCTACTACTAAACCATTCTTACCCGAAGGCATTGTTGTTATACCATATAAAGTAGCAATATTAGGATGGTTGCATTCGGACTGAAGATGAATTTCTCGATAATAATTAATTAAATTACTTGGGGATAACGCTTTATATTCCTTTATACCCACCATATGGCCCTTCCAATATCCAAAGGAGAAATCAGCAGAAGCACCTGTTCGCGTTGTAGTTGATATATCTCTTATAGAATTAAAATAGATAAATTTCACATTAATTTCATCTGGAATATTATCATCACGTGGTGTATAAGGAATTGGAAAACTTCTATATATATAATAAATAATCTATATAAAATTATATATATAATAAATAATCTATATAAAATTATATATAATAAATAATCTATATAAAACTATATATATAATAAATAATCTATAAAAAAATATATATAATAAATAGTCTATAAAAAATTATATATAATAAACAATCTCTCTACAATATATATAATAATAAAAGCCTCTCTACAGCATTAAATATGATTCTTCTACATTCAATATAACAAATATATATATACCTAAGACAGTTTCGTATATGTTCTTCTAATATACTTTGTATTGTATGTAATACTCTACTTATATAATAATCCTATAATATATATATAGAATATAATAATTATATGTATACTCCAGGTAATCCATCATAAAGAGAAGCTTTTAGAATTCCATTGGGATTCGAAAATAAATCAGGATTATCACGACAATAACCAGAATTAAAACCTATATATATATATAACATAAATATAAATATATATAACATACAACTATGAGTCACTTTAATAATAGGAGTTGCAGGATAACGACCTGGTAAGAAATATAAGTCTGTCTCAATAGGAAAATCACTTGTATTTACATTAATAGTCAACTCACCTTTCAAATCAATGAGTTGTTTTCCTTGTTCTTCATCTAAACATCATTTTTTTTTAAATTTAAACATAGATTCATAAGTTGAAACATAAACAACAAAGAAAAATAAAATAATAATAAAATATATACATATCGTAGCACTGTTCAATATAAATGAGTTTTCATTAAGCGCATTGTATAAATCATTCGAAAAGTATCGATGCATAGGATCGGGAAAAAAAGATGCTGCTAATTCATAAGCAACTTCAATAGGGTGCTTTTGCTGTATTAATTTTGTACCTATTGTATTCATTGTTTTATATTACTATTCACTATAAAAGAAAACAAGAAAAAAAAATAAAATTTATAATCAATTTGTATATCATCAATATACATCTTTCAGCTTTCAAAAACTAATCACAGATATTCTATCTATTATTGTATTCTTATAATAAAGGAGAAAGAACACCAATATAGACTATAGTATTGTTTTAAATTGAAGAATACTAAAAAAACAATCGATGATTCAAGTACTAAAAAGAGAAGTTTTTATTTGTTCTTTATGTGTTTATTCCATTTTTTTTATGGTCATTATCACTTCCTGTTCAATGTTTTTATTAGTATTTATCAAGTTTTATTTTATTTTGAGGATACTCTATTATTTTATATTTCATTTCTCGTTTAGGTAATACCTTCATCTCTTCTTAACATATATATATATATATTGTTTTTTTACAACTCAACACTATCAACTCCTATACAGTACTGAACGATACCATTTAAATAGTATCATATTCTCTTCTCACTTTATATTTATTAACTTAAAAAATAATTATACTATCTCTGCTTGATTAAACGTATTTACTTGAATTTTTTTTTGACCCAATATCTTTTTATTCTTTGTAATTCCATTTAAAAAAAAACAAAGATATATTTTATTTTTGAATATTCTAATAAAAATCATGATGCAAATCCTCAAAACATTCATTTCTTTGTCAATTCTCTTATAATATTTTCTAAGAATAACAAGAGAATTACAACTAACTGTTTTATAGAATAGAATTTATTGTAACCTTTCAAATAAATAAAAGCACAACACCAATTTCCATATTTTTATTTTTATTTCCAGACGGATATAGGTCATTCAGATTTTGAGTTATCGTTTAAATAACTTATTATTCATCTTATTCTAAAGATTTATTTAAAACAGAAATAGTTTTCCAATCCAAATTTGATTATTATCTACATCCAAAAAGAATTGACAGAAAGATTCTTATTCATGATCTCATTATTCTGTGATTCTTTATTCCTTATTTATATCCTTAAATACTTTTTATTAACCAAAGAAAAGAAAAGAGGAGCGACTTTCTATTATTTCCATAAGAATTCAGAATAATGAATTTACTGAACAGACCATTGGTTGAACAAGAAGAATTCTCTCTTAACATTGGCCGAACCATTTTGATTGTGATTATAGTAGATCAATGGATCCAATCAAAAAGAGATTTATAAAAAAATTCCATTTTTCTATACGTTTCAACTTTTACCGATTTTTATGGAAGAAATTCTAAATAAAGGAAATCAACTGGCTCAAAAAAAATATTGTCCAATAAAATAGGATGAATCTCCTACTCCTTGAAATTTCCATGATTATGATTTTATTGGGTATTCTAAAAAGAAAATCAGTAAATTTCTTCAATTGACAAAAAAAAACAAGAAAATGACGAATTTGTGTCTAGAGATGTGTCTTATTCCCACTTTTCATAATCACAAGTTTGACTTCTTCTATGACGTAGTCCATTATATCCTTTATTTTATTATTTTTATTCTTTTGTGAAAGCTAATCTTTTCACTTATTCTTTTCTTTCGAATGTATGCATAATTATATCTCTTATTGTTGTATAGATCAAGTTTTCTTTTTATTTTTATCCATTATTATCTACCACGTAACATTTTTCTATTTATTATTTCTCTAGAAATACTTGTAACATCGAAAGCGAATATTCTTCTTTATTCTACACATCAAATTATTTTTTACACGATTTCTGGTTTTTCTATTAAACCTCTTTTTTTATTAAATCTTAGTTTTATTAATATAACTATATGAATAATTCTACTATTACATTGCAAACAGATCTTTCTGCTCCTATAATGCATGCTGAGAGTGATATATCTGACGATTACACTCTTGTAAAACCAATAACTTGTTTAGATTCTTATGCAAACTTCCCTCCTGCACCTGTGTTTATATTTAGTGAATCTGAATCAGACAGTGATTCAGATATAGAAAGTTATACTGAAGAAAATCAAGAAGCTGCAGAAATCACTGAATATTTCAATAATTCTCCTATGAGATATGATTTTCTTGATGAATCACTTCCACCTCCAAATGCACATAAGTGTAATGTTTGCCAACCTAATAGAGATTCGAATCCTTCACCTGTAAATATTTGTTATTTAAATAATGTAACTTCTAAGCCTAAACGATCTCGTATCGATCATAAAGATATACTTCAATTTGAAGATGGAACGAAGATTATTGGTGACTTTAAGAAGAAATCACCTGTAGGTCATGGTATTTGCTATTCTAGTAATGGTACTGTCTATATTGGTAGTTTCATTTATCTACAATTAAATGGTATTGGTACTATTATATATCAAAATGGTGATCGTTATGAAGGACAAGTCTTAAATTGTCGACGTAATGGAAAAGGCGTCTTATATAAGAATAATGGAAATGTCTTAGATTCTTCCTGGAGTAACGACAAACAAGATGGTAAAAGTATATTATATTATACTGATGGTACACAATATGAAAGCTATTGGGAAAAAGGAATGCCTATTGGTACGGGTATCTTGAAACAAAAGTAATTTCTTACTTTTTTTTTTTATTATTTATTTTTTTTTTCATTTTTAAAAGAATACCATGGTTCAGTTTCATTCTTCTCAAAATTTTCATTTTTTTTTAAATCATTTTTCATTTTTTTTAGATATGTATCTTTAATATAGCTTTTAGCTAATTATCAATTTCATTTTCAATTTCATTTTATTTTTCATTTTATTTTATTTATTTTTTTTTTAATTTATTTATTTGTTCATTTTACTTATACAATTATATATATATTTATGTTAATTTTATCCTATAATATATTGTTCTTTTTTTTTTGTTTCACAAGTTTGTTTTTGTTTACTCTTTTCGATTCAATATTTATTTCTATTAAAATATTCTTCTTATTGTTGTAATCTCCATATTATTATTTGTTATTGTTTTTTTTTAATATATATTATGTAAATTTGTTTTTCATATATATAACCATTTTCTCTTCTATTATTACTATTGTATAGAATAATCTATTGCTATTTATCTACTTATATAAGATTATTCATATATATATATCCTTTTATTATGAACTTTATACAAACATTTAATTATATCATATATATATATATATATCTTTGTGATCGATTTAATCTATATTTAGTATCATTGGTTTATATTTATATATATATATATAAATATAGATAATTATCTTTTAACAAGATATTTCTTCTGTTCATACTTTTCTATATTTCGGCATTATTATCTATATATATTATATATTTATATTCATTCTTTTTCGTTGTTTCTCTTTTATAGTATCATTATATTGTAAGTTTCAAGTGCTTTCTCACTTTTGTATATGAAACTTTATTTCGTTCTTTGATTCTATTAATGTATCTATTGACTAATTGAAGATATTGTCTATTTCTTTTCAATATCCTACCAATTATCTATATATATTCATATTTTTCATTTCTCACTAGTCTCTTTTCAGTCTACATATATATTTTCGTAAAATTCATTATTTGTTTTAAAAAATTTAAGCGCAATAGTTATTTCTTTTCTTTCTTTTTCTTCTGTTTTATTTTTAATTTTTTTTTTTGTAAGTTTTTATATGTTTTATATATATATATATATATAATTTTTTTAATGTTTTCTTTATATCTTTAATTATCGAATTCAAATCCTCTCTTCTCGTATCTCTATTCTTTTGATATATATGTATGTATATATCATATGTTATTTATCAAATCTTTTCAATATTTTTTCTCCTTCTTCTCTCTATTTTGATCTTTTACTTTTTTTTAGTAGCTAAACATGTTATTAAGAGATTCTATATAATTATAGTCATAGTTTTAATATATATTTATATATCTTTATAGGTATTAATCTCTTTTTATCATCATTCAGTATATTATATATTTTATTTACATTATCATTTATAAATGTAGAATTGTTCAATTACATTTATAACATATATATATATTGGAATAGCTCTTTTCTCTCCTCTCATTCCTTATTTAACTATCTTTTTGAAATTCAATTTTTAAAAATATTTGTTGTTTTTACTACAACTGTGAAGATAAACAACTCATTGATTATATTAATATTCATTTTACACTGTTGTCTCACAAAATATATTGAAGAATTTATTATTCTTATTCAATTATCAACACTTATTGAATCATGTATTTCTATTTTTTATTTTTTATTATTTTTTTTTATTTTTTTTAATTTCTAACATTCAAAACATTTTCTTTCTTATTTATTTTTAGTTTTAAACAATGATTCATAGGGAATTGATTCACATACAGACGACCATTAAGACTCATCCACTTTATTTTTTTTCAACGTCATCCATATAGATCTATGAATTTATAGGATCATCAAACAATTACAAAATTCTAAAAATATACAACAAACAACCTAAGAAAAAGTGTAATATAAAATAAACAGTAAAAAGTGATGAGTTTTCGCTGAATAAAAGAAAATAACCAAAAATAAATCAACAAACAAAGAAAAATCAATCAAATAAATATAATTTCTTGGAATTCCTATATCGTATTCTTTGTCCTTTGAAAGTTTAGTGATGTTTCTAAGAGTATATCTCATACTTTATTTAATAATGAATTCTAGGTAGTTCCAAAGGCAATGGCATTCACTCAAGTAGTGAAAACTTTACAAACAATTCGACCTATAGCTATTAATATCCGTTCCTTTGCTTCTGAAGCAGTAAAAGAAGAAAAAAATATTAAAAAATCTCTTCCCGAAGAGTCTGTAGCTGATGTGAAGCCATCTGAAGTTGTTGCAAATGAAGTTGCTTCAGAATCTGTAAAAGAACCAGAAATTCATGATGAATTTTCTCCTAAAGTTAAAGATAAAAAAGTAGAAACGGCTACTGAAGTTAAGAGTGCTGATTCGGAAATAAAACAAGAAGGAGAATCTACTGAAACTAGTGAAGGAAGTAAAGTTGAAGGAGTTGAAACAACAGAAGAAGTAGCATCTTCTAAAGATGTTAAAATAAAACAATCAGAATCAGTTCCTTCTTTTGAATGGCCTGAAGAAGAAGATATCTATGGTGATCTTGTTTATGCTTTAGAATATAGTGATGCAGTCTATGTTCCTGAAGAAACAAAAAATAAGATTTATGAAATGTACGTTAAAAGAGGTTGGGATGTCTCTAAGATTTCTCAAACGGTAAAGATTGCAAAAGATCGTGTAACAGCTATTATTAAATTAAGATCTAGACATGAAACACTTAAAGACAAAGGATTATGGAAAGATGATCTAGTTAAAGTATTATTTATAGTTTTATTATAATTATTATATTTATTATATTTATTATATTTATTATATTTATTATATTTATTATGTTTATTAGGGTTTTGTTTATTATATTTATTATATTTATTATATTTATTATAATTATTATATTTATTGTATTTATTATATTTATTATATTTATTATATTTATTTATTTTATTTTTATATTTATATATTTATTATATTTATTATTTGTATTATATTAATTATATTTATTATTTGTATTATATTTATTATATTTATTATATTTATTATATTTATTATATTTATTATATTTATTATATATTTTTTTTATAGATCATTGAGAATGAATATAAGGCTGAGAATAAGGATAAGGGTGTTTTATTTTCTTTAACAAATCCTGAAGATGAAAAGGATAAATATTGGAGAGAATCCACTACAAATAAGAAGGATATCTTCAATCCAAAGAAGGTACCCTCCTATATACCAAAGTTTGTATTCTTAAATGAAGAAAATACTGAAAAACAATTAAGAGGAGTATTTTATTATGTTTATTTATTTATTTATGCATTTTCATTATTATTAGTATTATACTTATTATCATTCCCTATAGCGTATAAATCAGATATTATTAGATCAACATGCCAAAAAGGTCGATGCTCCTATTCAAAGAGCTGGAGTACCTGTAGAGAAATTCCCTTACAGTAAGCCTTCTCATCATGGTTTTTGTTTATTAGATTCTTCTTATGGTTCAAATAAGAGTAAATATGTATTACAAACAAAAGAAGGTACTCGAGTTGAAGTCAATAATTGGAATGAAGTCAATCGATCTTGGAATAAGTGGAGAAAACAATATCAAAGTACTTTAGAAGGAATTGAACAAGAGATACCAAATACTATTCCTTCTTCTCCTTCTTCTCCTCTACCTACTCCTGCTTCACCTGCACCACAATCTGCATCAAATACTATACAGTATATATTTAATTAATTATTTATTTATTTATTTATTATATTTTTTATTTATTTATATTTATATATTTATTTATTTATTTATTTATTTATTAATTTATTTATATATTCATTTATATATTTATGTTTCTAATATTATATAGAAACAAAACAGAATCTAAGTAATAAATGTTTTCCGAAAATATATATATATCTACAAGAAGTCTTAATATATGCAAAAATTAATTCTATTTTTTTCTCTTTATTTTAATTTGGGTTTTACAACTTATATGCTTTTCAATATATATTGTTTCTATTGACTTTTTTAATTTAAATCAACAATTCACATTAAAGTCTTTCATTAAATTTATACTCCTTGAAATCTAATAAAACTCTGTGATCAATTTTTATTTTTATATTTTTTTATAATCAAATCTCTATTTCATTATAAACAACTCTTTTTTTTTGACTAAAAAATTTAAAAAACTATTAATAAAAGCATATATTTATAGAGTTATGTCATGAATTTTCTTAACTTCAAGAGGGGATTGATTTGGTGCATATATGTCCTTATACTGTTCATATAATCTATTCAATTCATTCACATATTGTGTATATATAGATTGTAAATATTCTTCAGTATATGTTTCTTTCTTTTCCACAGGAATCGGCCTACCAACAACAGTACATATAGGTAAAGAAGGTCGTTTAATAAATGGAAATTGAAGAGGAGGCAATGAAAAACCAAGATTCTATATATATATTATTATTATATATGTTTATTAGTATCTAAAATATGTTGATAATATATTTATTAGTATCTGAAATATGTTTATAATATATTTATTAGTATCTGAAATATGTTTATAATATATTTATTATTATCTGAAATATGTTTATAATATGTTTATTAGTATCTGAAATATTATTATAATATGTTTATTATTATCTAAAATATTATTATAATTAAGATTCTCTACAATAAAATTGTTTATATATATACATAGAATGTGAAATGACATAATGTGTGTAATAATTTCGATGGACGTTCTCGAACACACCACATATTATTCTCATTATATGTATACCTATATATATATTATTCGAATTAATTATATAATAATAATAATAATAATAACATATATATATTTACGTAGGAATAAGAGATGTTCCTGTTTCAATAGCTAACTTGATAAATCCTAATTTCTCAGGTATATATATATCATTTCGATTATTCTGAACAAGTAAGGCCTCTAAAGCTCCTCCTAAATATATATACATATATATTATTAATATGACTGTATTCAATAATTAATATAAAAT
This sequence comes from Blastocystis sp. Blastoise, assembly GCA_039096225.1. NCBI lineage: Eukaryota > Bigyra > Opalinata > Blastocystidae > Blastocystis > Blastocystis sp. Blastoise. The sequence goes on from JBBPEB010000033.1 coordinate 100,342, forward strand.
ACTAGAGTAATCTCAATATACCTGTATATAATAATATAGAATGTTGATCACGAAGAGACTGCGTCAGAACCGATCGACGACAATCGACGCATCCTCCCCATAAAAGTAAATCCCTATAAATAGGTACAAGATAACACATTCCAACTGTACCTAAATAAAGATTCTTTGTATCAATATATTTGGAGATCCCATTCATATCAGTCACTATACAATAATAATATATATATATTAATATGAATAACATATAAGAATAACATAACTAAAAAAACATACAAACGTAATAATAACATATAATAATTAAAATAATATACTTAGATTCCATCCTCCAATAAAAGGTAAGAATGCATGAGGGTGTGATGTATATATATAATGATTATTAACATCAATATTATTTTCAACTATATATATAATGATTATTAATATAAATATTATTTTCAACTATATCTATAATAATTATTAATATAAATATTATTTTCAACTATATATATAATGATTATTAATATAAATATAGCATTCAACATATATATAATGATTATTAATATAAATATTATTTTCAACTACATATATAATAATTATTAATATAAATATTATTTTCAACTACATATATAATAATTATTAATATTAATATTATTTTCAACTACATATAGAATACAAAATATATATATACATATTAAATTTGAAGGAACGAGATATTTGACAATTTTCCAAATAAAACACGATTTAAATGATGTATTGATCCTTCTAGCAAAACATAAAGATTATTTCATATATATATAAATAATTGATATACTTTCCTGTCAATTCTGAAGCATCGACGAAGGTAAAAAAGTATAAAAGGAAAAATAGAAAGTATTCTGGAAAACAGTATGTAAAAAATATTAAATACATTAATCCAACAAATACATAGGTCAAACGATATTGTATATAATCTTTTTTTAAATATAGAAAATCAAACTAAGATAGAAAATTACTCGATTTTTTATCTAAAGTGACTCCAATCATACCTCCAATTACAATAAAATGAATTGAGACCATTCCTAAAAGTAAGCATAATGTCTTTGCTAATATACTTACTAGAGGATATTGGAGGATTCTTAATAGATTTTCAAGGAGCATCTTGGAAATTGATGTGTGTAAATGAGTTATATTGAAGAAATCCATTTTCTATGAAACTCAATAAAGAATTTTAATCCGTAACGAATAAAGATAAATGATTTGATAACAAAAAATAAATGAAAAACAAAAAACCAAAAGAAAATTCTATTAGTGTTCGTAGTGTACTTTTGTTTCTTCAATTATTAATATCGTCATTCATATAGAATAAAAACACTTTTTTATTATGGTTTCTTTTATTCTTAATATTTATTCTTTTTAATATAGATAACAAAGAAACATACATATGTGTATGAATAAATGCAAATTAATAGTTAAAAAAAAAATGAAAAATAGTAATACAGAGATAAATAGAACTGACAAGAGAAAATTGACAGTTTTAAATAAATATATATATATACAATGATTAATATATTTAAAGTAGTACAATACATAATTTTAAAAAAGTGACAAAGAATAAAGCGAACGATTATTTTCTTGATTTTGATTTTTTTGTTTCAGCATCAATCAAGTCTTTGAAAGAATATCTATTATCCATAGGAACAAGATCTCCATCGGATGTCACAACCAGACGTGGAACATAATCATTTCCTTCACTGTCTTTATGACTATAGAAACAACTGGATCCAAATGGGCATTGACCTTTCCCGTGATTAAAGAACTTACAAGGAATACTTGACATATTCTTCTTATAATCTTTAATAATTTGTTGTTTAATCGTTTCATTCATAATAGGTGTGTTTGAAGGAATAACGAAATAGGAGTCGTTGTGACATATAGGACAACAACGAAGCTATATATTATTATGTTTATTATTTGTTTATTATTTGTTTATTATATATATGTTTATTATATGTTTATTATATGTTAATTATTATATATATATATACATTTGGATCTCCTTTATGTGCTTGTCTCCAATTTTTAATGCAATTTAAACAAAATACATGAGAGCAACCTATATATATATATATATATGAATACTCTATATAGACAACAATAACATATATATATATATATACTTTCCATTAATCCAAATCGTTTTCCTTGAGAAATAACATTATTATTACATAAGGGGCACTTGAATTCCATGAATTCTGAAGAAGTCTATAGATAATATACAGATAAACTTGGATATATAGTATACATATTATATAGTATAAACCGTATCTATCTTATATAGTCTCTATCTAATAAATATATACATAACCAGTATCTTCAAGGTTCACTTGACTAGGAAGCACGTGAGCGAAATGACAACTACTACCTCTCATACAATGACCCCTTTGAAAATATTTACATATAGGTCTTCCATTAACAAAATTAGCATCAACAGTCGTAGTATCTTTCTCTAGAGAAGAAGCAGCAGTAGCAGTTGAACCAGTACTTTTATCGACAATATTATTGGTCCATGACATAGGGATGAAGCTATCGTCATCGAAGGACTCACTGGAACTGATCTATATATATATATATATTGTTTTTACTAAATAAACTCTATAATATATATATAAATTTTATATATATAACATTAATAAATATACAATAAAATATATATATATATATAAATATATATACATTATTTGAATTATGTTGTTTACGAGACACGTCATTCTCTTCTATATATATATACATAAAAATTAACCTAAATAAAAATAATAAATACCATTTTGAATAGAACCTGATAAATTACTATCTGTATCATCTTGAGAACTCTCTCTATATTTTCGAGAAGAAGAAGCAACGCCTAAACATAAAATAATATTATTCAATTCATAAAACTCAAAATATAAGAATTGATAAAGAGAATAAAATATACTGCAATACGAATTAGAACGCTCTCCATCTCCTTGTCTAAGAAGATCTTTATTTAAATCATCATAATGTTCACTAAGTTGAATATCTTCTTTTTTCAGAACATTGTTCAAAAGATCCTCATCTGTAATAAACTCATTATCAAATAGGATATCATAGTATCCACTTTGTTTATGATTTGAGTCTTGACTCATTATTTAAATGACTTTTTTATCTAACAAAAATAACTTTTATATAGATCAAGCCTACATTATTTTGAATATTATTCTAATTCTTTACCAAATTACAAAATGACACTTTAAAACAAAACCCAATCCAAAATACATGATATTAAAAATTGAATGTAAAAAAAAGAAATTTTTATGATTATTTTTTCCAAATGGCATAAGGTTTCATGAATTTCCACAACTGTAAACTTATGATAACAAATTTGTGTTCATTTTTATCATGTTGATCGTTCATCATTTAGAAAAATAATTTTATAAAAACAAAAATAAAAATGGGTTGTATAGAGTCTACTATTGATAAAGAAATTCTAAGAAATATGAAATTTGAAGATATTCCATATTATTATGCCAATGATTGGAATCTATTTCCTCCAGCTATAGTTAAATGGCTAGAACAATGTGTTATAAAAGTCGGATGCAAACTAATTCAATCTGATAATCAGTCATTTATGGTTGATTATGTACTTGTTTCAAGACCTGGACTATATCCTACGCAACCAAATCGTCAAACTCAAGATTATTATCTCTTACATGATCAATTAGAAAAAAAACATGGTGTCAATCCAAATACAACTCTCTTCTTTGGTGTTTTCGATGGACATGGACCTTATGGTGATAAATGTAGTCAATTCGTAGCTTCTAATGTATAGATATATGATTGTTTTTATTGTTATGTTTATTTTTTATGATTATTATTGTTATGTTTTTTTTATATGATTTTTTTTTATTATTTTATATTATTTTTTTATTATTTTTTTTTATTATTTTATATTATTTTTTTTATTATTTTATCAACTTTTATATGATAATTATTCTGTTAACAATGACTATATTATATATATATATATAGTTAGAACGTCAATTAGATACTTGTAAAACTTTATATGACGATTTTCCAAAGAATATAAAAGAACTTCTAACGAACTGTGATCACATGCTTGAAAATGATATTCATGCTCCAAAAGATGAAGTTATCAATGATCATGCTAGTGGTACTACTGCCTGTTGTTTACTTATATATAAAGATCAACTGATTTGTTATAATATTGGAGATAGTCGATGTATTACAGGCATTCAAGGTATATATATATATATATATATATATATATATATATATATATATATATAGATCATAATAATATTGTTGCTCATCCTTTTACTATTGACCATAATCCTAATTTACCCGTATATATCTATATATATATCTATATATATATATATATCTATATATACCTTAGAATGAAAGAGAGCGTATATATGCCAGTGGGGGATGTATTGAAACACATGGTCAACGTCTGGGAATTACCGCCAAAACAGATGTTTTTGAATATCATCATAAATGTGATGGAGATCCCCCGCGGGTATGGTTAAAAGATCGTGATTTCCCGGGAACTGCATTTACACGCAGTATTGGTGACCGATGTGCTAAATCTATTGGTGTTTGCTGTGATGCAGATGTATTTGTTCATCCCATGTGCTCGAATGTCCGTTACATTGCGTTAGCATCTGATGGCGTCACCGAATTTATGACCAATCAAGAAATCATGAATATTATAGCTGCTGAAGAAGATCCCCGTGAAAATGACAGTGATGACGATGAGAATGACACACTAGAACGTGCTGCTATGCATATTGTTGTAGAAGCGTAATTCTATATATATATATATATATTATATTTTATGTTTTAATACTGTATTATCATATATATATATATATATACATATATATATATATATAGTTATCGCCGATGGGTTCTCAAAGAAGAATGTACTGATGATATCACATTATGTATATATATATTTTATTATATATATATTTTATTATATATATATTATTATTATATAATAATATAGATTATTATCAATATTATTATCAATATTACTATAGTCCTTCTTAAAATACATTCTCATTCCGCGTCCTACGATACGAATCTCCGATGGTCTGAACCAGAAGAAGCTATCTTACACTGTATATATATATATATATATATATATATATATATATATATATATATATATATATATATCACTATATATATTTTATTCCTATAGAAATAAAATGAACTTTCAAATACATATAAATACATCGTCTAGTTACCTGTATTATCTTATTTTTATATACATATTTCTTTTGTAGATTGTAATTACATTTCCTTTGGGCTTTTATATTATTTATTTATATATTTATCATCTCAATTTCGATACTATATCTATCTCTGTGAAGTCAACTTGAATATACTCTTTCCTATATATATTTATATATCATTATTATCAACTATTATACTTTCTTATGGTCTTTTTCTTTTTCTTTTTTTGTATTCTCTTATATGCATTGTTTTCATTGCTCGAAGACTTTTTATAATCGAACAACTCATTTATTTTTTCTGTTTTTGAGCTATATATTTATACTATTTTTATAACTCTCCTTTTGATTTCTATTTCTATATCACCTGTTTTGTTTATTCGTATACACATACACATAGAATAGTAATCCAATTGACTCATCAGAAAACAATAACAACAAAACAATATATATATATTCTTTAAAACAATAATAAAACATGAATAGTAATACAAAAAGATAAAAATAAAGACTCGTTCTTTAAAAACTTGACAAAAAAATATAAAAACTATGACAAATAAAATACAAATACACAATCAAAAACATTGAAAAAAAATTAAATAGTATAATTACAAAAAAGACTATTTAGAGTCTAGCAAATAATTCATTACCACTGATTCCATTTAATATATCATTTTGAGCTAAATTACTACCAAATGTACTATTACAATAATTCATTAATTCTACGGCACCTAAAGAATCAATACCTAAATCAGTTAAAGGAACGTTCATATCTATAGAGTTACCACTATCTAATCCTAATAAGAAAGCGAGTTTCTCTTGAAGTTGATTCTTCTTATCATTATTATTGATAGAAGGAGAACTAGTTATAGGAGTAGGAGTAGAAATAGGAGTATTTATAGAAACAGGAACAGGAGCAGGAATAGTGGTGATAGGAGTAGAAATAGTAGTAGTAGTAGTAGCAGGAGCAACAATAGTTGTGATAGGAGTAGTATTGCTAGAAGCAGGAGTAATATTTCCAGTAGAGATAATTTGACTAGTAAGTCCATTACCACTGATTCCATTTAATATATCACTTTGGGTAAGATTACTACCAAATGTGCTATTACAATAATTCATTAATTCTACAGCACCTAAAGAATCAATACCTAAATCAGTTAAAGGAACGTTCATATCTATAGTAGATGATTCTAATCCTAATAAATACTGTAACTTTGTTTTAACTTGTTCTGAAACAGATGTATTATCTAAAGATGTATTCGTAGAAACAACAACAGGAGTAGAAGTAGAAGGAACAGTAGGAACAGTAGAAGGAACAGTAGGAACAGTAGGAGTAACAGTAGAAGGAGTAACAGTAGAAGAAGGAGTAACCTCTGTAGATGACTTAATAGAACGTGTTGAATTAATCTTAGCAAATAATTCATTACCACTGATTCCATTTAATATATCATTTTGAGCTAAATTACTACCAAATGTACTATTACAATAATTCATTAATTCTACAGCACCTAAAGAATCAATACCTAAATCAGTTAAAGGAACGTTCATATCTATAGATTTGCTATCAGATCCTAATAAGAAAGCTATTTTCTCAACAAGTTGGGTATTGTCTGTAAGAGCAGGAAGGGAAACAGAAGAAACAGAAGAAACAGAAGAAACAGTCTCAGAAACAGTAACAGGAGTAGATGGATGAATAACAGTAGGATTATTTAGAATAGTAGAATTATGATTAGTAATAGAAACAGATGTATTAGAATTTGAAGGATATAATAATTGAAGTTGTTGATGAGAAACACAATGAGAAGCTAAAAGTTTATTTTGAGCTAATTTTACATATGTATTTAAATCAGCCATATGAATAGTAATATGATTCTCATAATAATTTTGATGAATAAGAACTTTTTCAACTAATTGAAGAACATGATCTGCAGAAACAGGTCTTAATCCTTTATCACCATTGACTTTTAATTCAATAACAAATTCTAATTCACTTAATCTTCCTGTATCTAATAACATAGGGAAATCAACTACAAGAACAGGTAAATGTTCTTCTTTACGAATAGCAGCTATTTGTTGAAGAGCACTATTCGCTGCACTATATACAGCTTGTTGACAATTACCATATTGACCACTAATAGAAGCAGACATAAAGAATACATGAAGTTTAGGACAATATAATTTAGAAGCAATATGAAGATTCCAAGCACCATTCATCTTTACAGTAACTCCTTTATTCCATATAGTATCTGTGATTTCTGTACTAGGACCATCAACATATTGAGTAGCTAAGTTAAATATACCCCCAACAGTAGGAGTAACAGACTGAATAAAAGTATTCACATCATTACTATTACAAAGATCTAAAGAAGTAATGATAATATCAACAGAAGGATAATCTTTCTTTAATTGATCTAAAATACATTGAGACTTATAAGTAACTTTACCACTACCACCAATTAATATAATATGGCGGGCACCTTTCTTTATAGCCCAACAAGCCATATATAATCCCATACCACGAGTAGCACCTGTAAATATATATGTTAATGTAGGATTAAATAAAGTAGGGCAAGGCTTTAATTCATCTGAAACAGGCTTAAAATCGGGATCAATACTTAAAACAATCTTTCCTTGATGTTTTCCTTGAGCCATATATCTAAATACAGAAGGAGCATCACGAATTGATTTGATTTCTGTCTGAATAGTATGTAATTCCCCGCGATTTAAAAGATCAACACATTCAACTAATAAATCATTCATTCTCTTAGGATGAGTTGTAGAAAGTAAATCTAAATGGCAAGAATAATAAGTAATATTATCTTTAAATACACCTAATTGAATAGTATTATTATCCATAATATCTCTCTTTCCTATTTCAATAAATCGACCACAAGGAGCAAGACATTTCATAGATTCTATCATTCCTTCTCCACTTAAACTATTCAATACAATATCTACACCACGACCATTTGTATATTTCTTAATTTCTTCTACAAATGTATATGGATTATGACTATCAATAGTATAATCTACTCCATATTTCTCAACTAATTCTTTACGTTTCTCTTCACTACCTGCAGAAGCAATAATAGTAGCTCCAGCTCTCTTTGCTATTTGAATAGCACTTAATCCTACACCTCCCATAGCACTATGTATAAGAATAACATCGTCACTACATATATGAGCTTGTTTTTCTAAACAATAATAAGCAGTAGACATAACACCTAAATAACCAGCTGCTACTTGAAGATCTATATTTTCAGGAGCTTTAACAAGTTCATTTACTTTACATATAGCTTTATTTCCCATCATACTTTGACGTATACTTCTACCTGGACTTGTAGAGAAAGATACACATAATACAGAATCACCTTTATGAAGACCAGTCTTCTTACTATTTTCTTCACTAATCGAAGCAATAGTACCACTACATTCTAAACCAAGAACAGGTTGGAATCCCTTTAACATATTCATAGCTAGCATAATATCTTTAAAATGAAGAGCTATTGCTTTCACATCAACAAGTACTTCGTCATCTTCTAAAGATTCTCTATTTAAATCAATACTATGGAAAGATAAGGATTGTAATTGTCCTGGAACATCAATTTGAAGACGATAAGCAATAGAATCAGTATGAGTCTCATTAGAAACAGATTCTTCGTTATTCATAAGACAATGAGTCATAACTTTTGGTGTTTTAATCATACGAGGAACTGTCCATATTCCTTCAGAAGACATTTCAAATTCATATTCATCACTTTGTAAATCTTGTTCTAAAATCCAAGAAATATGATTATATTCAGATTCAGCAGTATTTAGACCATTTTCAGGAAGAATAACAGTATATATATTCATTTGAGGATATTCATTACGAAGAGATCTTGTAAATCCAATAATACTACTAGATTCAATACTATCCATTGTTTTTCTATAAGCAAAAACAATTGAAAGATCCTCAGAAACTTTCTTTTCTTTATAAAGAGATAGTAATTGTTTCATAAAAGAAGATGCTTTCACAACATTTCCTCTCATATCAATAATAGTAGAAATAGAAGAAGAAATAGCAAGAGGTTGAGTGTCATCAAGAGTAACACCACCATTATTGAGTATATAGTTAATAAGAACATCATTAGTATCAAAAGTAGCTACTGAAGAAATAGAAGAATAAGAAGAATAAGATACATTGCCTATATTATGATATACACGAGAAGAAGTACATATAATAGCATTAGGAACAATATAAGGACGAAGAGATAAGACAGAATGAGTATTTTGAGCAAAAAGAATATCAATAGAAGAAAGAGATAAAGAAGAATAATAATCAGGAATATAATGATAAGTTATAGTAGAAGTTAATTTAGGGAAAGAAATATCTTTATTTAGAATAAAATGAAGATAAAGGCCTGAAAGATCTATTTGATTTTCACTCCAATAACGAACTAAAGATTCAGTAATTGATTTAGATGAAGCATCTAAAATACGTATAACTCTATATTTAGGAAGAGAAAGAATCATAGTAGAAAGAGATTCAATATTATCAAGAGAAATAGTATTAAGATCTATAGAATCAGATATAGTAAATGATTTATTTTGCCATAATTCTTCATAGATATCTAAATCTTGAGGAAGAGAAGGAGATAGTTTACTAACTGTCATTCCACGAATAGAAGCAATAAGAGTATTCTTATTATCATAGAAATCAAGATGAGCTGTATATGTTTGAGAAGTAATTGTAATTACTTTCATATGAATATGAATACCATCATCAGGGAAATGAGAAACAAAAGGAATAAAACTATCCATATGAGTAGGAACCATAGGAGAAAGAGTTAAACCAATAGATACAACAATCATTTGGAATCCTGCATCAATATATATAGGATGTATACGTCTATTATTAGGAATTACAGGCTTTATATATGCAATAGATTCTCCATCCCCTATCTTAAGAGTTTTCATAGATTGGAAAGTAGAACCAAAAGGTAAACCCATATATTTACTAACCATTTCATACATATAACGTACTTTAATATTCTTAGGACAAGCAGCTTCAGCTTCTTCAAAACTAGAACGTAAAGGAGATATATTAGCTTGAGATAAAGAAGAATATATCTTTCGATATCCTTTCATATATTCACTTTTATCTTTCATATAAGTAAACGAAGAGCCATTATTATATATATTCATAGTAAGATCACCATTATTCATAATCCAAGGCATAAATCTCTTAAAATTACAATCATATAAACATAAATATCCATTCTTCTTCATATCTTCTAATGTATTATCAAATTCACATGCAAGTGAAAGATAAAGAGCACCAGGTAATACGATCATATCTTTTAATTTATGATCTTCAATATATTTAAATTCAGATGTAGTTAAAGTAACTTTAGATTCTAAAGAAGCAGATAAAGAAGGAGTATAAACTAATTTAGTAATTGTTTGAATAATAGGAGCAACAGGAGCCACAGGAGCAACAGGAGCAACAGGAGCAATAGGAGCAATAGGAGCAATAGGTGCACTAGATACTACAGGAGCAACAGGTGCAACAGGAGCACTAGATACTATAGGAGCAGTACTTCGTTTAGAACTTCTAAATTCTTGTAAGTAATCTCTTCCATTAAGAGCATCCTTCCAAGGACCTTTTCTATAAGGAGTATTATGATTCCAAGGGAAAAGAGGTATAGAATGAGAACAATAGAGAGAAGGTTGAATAGCATTCCAATTAACATCTACACCTTGAACAAAAGCATTGGATAATTCATTTAATAATTGATTAACATCATCCGTATTACGTTTACTCATTGTTAATATAAGTGGTTTATGAGGTAATTCTTGTTTAATATAACCTCTACAAACAGAATGAGAACCAATTTCAATAATAATATCACAGAATTTATCTACATCTTTCAAAGCAGAAGCAAATTTAACACTTCCACGAATATTACTCCACCAATAATCTACATCTAATATATCTTCATATAAACGTCCCTTAGCACTACTAACAAATGTTACTTGTTGTTTTGCAGGCTTTAAAGTAGTAGCTAAATCTTCTTTAAATTCTTTCTTCATATCTTCAACATATCGACTATGGAAAGCATAAGCAATAGGAAGTTTAATAAATAAATGACCTCTCTTCTTTGCTTCTACACCAATAATATCAATAGCATCTTCCATACCACTTACAGAAACACTAGTAGAACTATTAATAGCAGCTATATCTAAACGATCTCCTAATTTCAATTCTTCAATTAATTTAATTGTTTCTTCTTCAGAAGCACCTAAAGCAGCCATAGAACCAGGACGAAGTGTAGATTGACCATGAGATCGTTCATAAGTTAAACGAGCTAATTGTTCTACATCAAATACACCAGCAGCAAGAGCAGCACACATTTCTCCTGTAGAATGACCCATAACACAATCAGGATGAATACCTGCAGACATAAGGAAACGAGTTAATGCATATTGAGTTAATACAATTCCTGGCATAGATACAGTAACATCACGAAGAGATTCAGTTGATGGCATATTAGGTTCAAAGAAATGGAAATCATGAATTAAACTCTTCTTTGAATATTTCATAAAACAACTATCAAATTCATCAGCAGCCTCCTTAAATACAGGAATTGAATGATAAGCAATATATCCCATACCTGAATATTGAGATCCTTGACCTCCATATACAAATCCAATTCGAGGTTTCTTTACAGGAGCTTCACCATGTACCATCTTCGCTTTAGAAAAGAATTGAGTATCTTGAGGACCTACAAATGCTGTTCTATACTTATAATTAGAACAATAAGAAGCAGCTGTAGTAATAGCAGAAACTAAATTTTCATTAGGAAGTTGTTTCCAAGATTCAATTTGTTTATTAAGACCTTCTTCATAATGACAAGATAAAGGAAGAATAATAGAAGGTAAAGTAGTTTTATTAATAGAAATATTATTTTTATAAGTAGTAAGAATACAATTACCATTAGATCCTCCAAATCCATAAGAATTACAAGTGAGAAGAGGATGATCTAAAGAATGAAGAGAAGAAAGAGATTCTACTTTAGTTTGAATAGTAATATGAAGTTGATTAGCATCTATTTTAGGATTTAAGACTTCATGACCAACAGTAGGTACAAGACTATCATGATATATACATAAAGCACATTTAATAATACCAGCCATAGCAGCACCTGTTTCCATATGGCCGACATTTCCCTTAACAGAACCAACATGTAAAGATACTTGACGTTTAGAATAGACAGCTTGTCCAAGTGTATTTCCAATAGAACGACCTTCAATAGGATCTCCTACACCAGTACCTGTACCATGAGCTTCCATATACACAACATCACCCATATTTAAATGAGTCTTTTCAAAGGATAAACGTAATAAATTCGCTTGTTGTTCTTCAGAAGGAAGTGTGAGAGACTTTGTTTTACCATCTTCATTTATATAACAATCAACCATAGCACAATAAATACGTTGCATATTTTGAATAAGATCTTTCTTCTCAATAAGAATAGCACCACAACCATCAGCACGAACAAACCCATTTCCTTTTACATCGAAAGGACGAGATGTTCCTGTAGGAGATAACATAGAAGCTTGACTGAATCCAATATAAGAAAGAGGAGAAAGAGATAAATTAATACCAAGAACAAGAGCACGATCGCAATCATCATTGAAAAGTGCACGCATAGCTATATATAAAGCTGTCATAGCACTAGAACAAGCAGTATCTGCTGTTAATGAAGGACCCTTTAAATCGAAAAAGTAAGAAATACGATTCGCAATATTACCTATAGTTATATTATATAATATAAATAAATTTAATTGATATAATTAATATAATTATAATTAATAATATAAATATAATTGATATAATTATAATTTTTATAATTAATAATATAAATATAATTTTTATAATTATAATTTTTATAATTAATAATATAATTATAATTTTTATAATTATGAAATAAATATACTATTCAAATCTTTAAAATATATATCTATATTATATTTCAATATATCCACATAATACTTTATAAATATAATATATATATATACCTAAAGTATTTCCTTCAATAGTAAAACGATCAATACTGTCAACATCAGAATAAATATTGTAAAAGTTTTCTTGGAATCCAGCACCAACAAAAACACCTGTGTTTGAACCAATCAAAGATTCAATCTATAAGTATAGAAGATTATTTATGTAATAAATAAATATATATATATATAAAATAAAAAAAAATTAAAAACATTAAAAAAAACATATAAATCAGCATAAATACATTAATTCGAGCATCATGAAAGGTTTCATAGGCAACTTCAAGTCCAATTCTTTGTTGAGGATCCATTGCAGCAGCTTGAAGAGGAGATATTTTAAAAAATTGACAATCAAATCTATCGATATCCTTTAAAAATCCACCTCTACTTGTAATAGACTTTGCAGGTTCCTTTGTGCCATTAGAGGAATATTCCTTAGCATTCCAACGATCACTTGGAACTTCTGAAATACCACATCTACCATTGACGAGCATATCCCAAAATTGATCAGGAGAATTTCTAAGCATACAAATCAATCAATATAAATTTTAAAAAAGATGAAAAACGTACACATCTCCAGGGTAACGACAACCAATACCAGTTATTAAGAAGTTTTCCATTGTTTTGTAGATAGTTTATAATGAAATAGAATGGAATAAACCTATTGAATTAGACCAAAAAAAAGAAAAAAATAATAATATTTTCGCTCACTCCAAAAACACTTCCATAAAAATCAAATAGAATTTTTAGCCATGTAATCGCTAACGTCATTTGTTTATCGATATCGAAAAACAATCAGCCAATGAAATGCTCTTAAAGAGATCAATTCTTATTACGTTTCTGGTCTTTTATTCTTGGAATCAAAAAATCAGTGACGTCATATTCAAGGGAATGATCAGACGTAATGTTCATTCTCACCTTATTTTCTTAATATTGATTATGACTAACAGAATACTAAAGCAGACGATTTTAGCAAATTATTTCCATAATTTAGTGAAGAGAATTTTATATTTTAAAAATGAAAAGCTCTATTTATCAGTTTTGTATAACTTATAAAGTCATTTTTAATAAACTGATTCTTATCAAAAAGAGAAATAGAATATCTCTCGAAAATGATATCATGATTAAAAAGCAAATAAAGGAAATTGTGAAGAGATTGATGAAAATGTACTAAAAAGTGGATTATCTATCATGAAATGATGAATATTCGTTTTAATTATGCATAGAGATGTACTTGATGATGAATAAAACAATTAAATGCTAAAAAAAAAATATAAAGAATAAAGTTATCAATATTGTTCTTATATTAAATGATTTATAAAAACAAAAGAATGATTTAAACACAAAAAAAAAGTGGAAAAGAATAGGATCAGGTTCACATGTGTGAATTTGTTTTTCTTATATATATATATAGCAATAATAATATTTTTATTCATCGAATTTCAGACGTTTTGAAGGAGACTATAAACAAATATATATATATATATATACAGAAATAAATATTAAAAATACAGTTAATAAGGATAGTTTGGCTTCCAGTTTTGATTTTTGGGGTGAAGGAGGTACAATTGTATTAAAAGGGTTGATGGTTGGTTCATTCATAGTTTTAGTTCTATAAATATATAAAATAATGATTTTATATATATATACTCTTCATGTAATTGAATAGCTTTTTCTTGAGCTTTCTTTATACGTTGTGATAAGGGTATAGAAGACGTAGATGAAGACATAGGTATAGAATCCGATTCAGAGGGATATATAGATCTATAAATAGAGAAGAATAGAAAGAGTATATAGAATAGATACGATTGACTTGAATAAACACTTGTATATCCCATAGAACTATATATATATATAATAACATAGATATATATATATATTCAAATTACTCGTCATCATGTATAGATCGTTTTATTGTAATCTATATATATATATATATAGAATAATAATAATATCTATATATATATATATACATGGGGTTGAATTGTTTGAAGAGTTTCTGCTAATTCAACACACATAACTTTTTCAGCCATCTATATATATATATATATATTTATTGGTTTATTAATATATATAAATATATATATTATTTATTAATAATAATCTTTATTATTTATATTCATATATACATTAGATGCAATTCGAATAGCTTTTGAAGAATGAAGAAGAGACGCAAGACCCAAAATGAGAGAATGAGAAAACGATTTGGAATTCATTTCTGAACTTATATATATACATTTATTCTAGAATCATATATATAATATATATATACTTATATATTTTAATAATTTCTTATCACATTCCGTATCACAATCCTCTTGGGAATCCTATTTATAATATATATATAATATATTTATAATATATTTATAATATATTTATAATATATTTATAATATATTTATAATATATTTATAATATATTTATAATATATTTATAATATGTATAATATACAAGTGCTTCGATATATTTTTGATAAAAAGGAATATAATTCTTCATCTTTGTATCATCAATAGAAATAGTTTGTGGGAAGAAATCGAGTGGTTGAGGGATAGGACGTGGTGAGGGACGTGGTGACGCAGAGGAGTTCGGAAGAGGGAGATAAGTCACACTGTGTGACTTCACAGAAATCAGCCAATGGAATCGAGCTATATATATATTGAGTATACAATAGAGTCTAGTATAATTATTATCTATAATATTCATAGATTAATACTATTATCATTCTTAATTAGTGAGTATATATAAATATATATAGAATTACTTCCATTGGTATTGATTTTTTTATTTTTGAGTTCGGCGGCAACTGTCCAAAGGCGGGAACTGAGGATCAATCTTCTTAAAACAGAAGTACTATCATATGTATAGAAGGAATAGTGTTCATCGGACCCTACCCAAAGGAGGGATGAAGAAGGAGAAAGAGGGACAGCACCTGATTGTAATAACGTCATCGTATCACCTGAAAACAACATATAAGCAAGAGTTGCTTCTATAAATAATATTTATAATATATTTATCATATATTTATCATATATTTATCATATATTTATAATATATTTATAATATATTTATAATATATTTATCATATATTTATAATATATTTATCATATATTTATAATATATAAATAATATATTTATAATATATAAATAATATATTTATAATATAACAATAATATAACAATAATAGAATCGCAATAATAATAGAATCAGTAAAACAATTAATTTATAAAAATACTTTCCATAGATGCTTCATTATAGATAACAAGGAGATATTGTTCATTTCCATATATACATACAGGATCTCCAGGAAGTGAATATACAGGTAACTATATATATATAATATACAATTACTATTCCTCTATATATATATATACTTCATATCCTGATATATGAATGATTCTTAAATATCGTTTATCGGTGGCAATTGCCCAAAATTGCCCGCCATAACCAATACAAAGAGGTTCTTCCCGCTTCCACGTATACAGGAACTGTTCTATGGTATCATTCTCTCCAGTTGGAGTAAACATTATTGTACTAGACAGATAGGAGAATCAATAATATACATATATATATAGAGAGAGAGAAAGTAAAAATATCATAATATAATATTTGATCGTTTTTATAGATCTATACATAAAGCTTATTATAAATAGAATAAAATATGTATATATCCAAAATATAATATATACTGAAACAAATAAGAAAAACACAAACAGATATATATTTAATAAAATAAAAGATATTCAAGAAACACAATAATGAATAATAACTATATATATATACGATTCGATTCCTTCTGGGTTTCCATTACGAGCACGTGGTTGAGATGCAAATAGGGCCCCATATGGAGATATGGCTCCTAATTGATATAGACGATCGGTTTTGAATCGTTGTGTTTTTTTAATGGGTTGATTTGGAATAGAAAATGGAGAATTTATAGATAGAGAGGAGACAATAGGAGTTAACGATGGGTAATAATTATACTCTATTTCCATATAATCATCACTACCATCATATCGACTGGTAATACTACCTAAATATATAAATAGAGGTATAAAGGATAGCATAGGGAATAGTATATTATATTATTCATGCTATATTCTATAGATTCTAGATTATAGTATATATATAGATAATATAATAGAGATTATATACCGAATGTATTCCATACAAGGAATCGACGACTATCCATATAATCAGAGGATGAAGGTTGAAGAGGAATATGAGGAGTATACTATATATATATATAGAAGGAGATAGAAAATAGTCATATAATAGAATATATATAACATATTTAAAAAATATATTGATAAACGTGTAGAAATGAGAAGAAATACATAAAATTAACCATATAAATATATTTAAAATAAATACATATAAAGATAAGAAGGAGCATATAAAATAATACTAATAAATAAAACTTATATAAACAATAATATATACAGTAGGAGCAGGTTTAATATAAGGAGCTGGTTCTATGTCGTTATCGACGAAGTCTGCGTCATAAGTATCTAGATTTTCAGTAGAAAACGTATCCAAAGCAAGATCTGTAGTATTTTTATCACCCTATATATATATTGTTATTGATGACCTACATATAATTATATATATATTAATAATAATAAATATAATAAATATAATATTTATTATAATAAACATAATAGCAATTCTATATATACATTATTTTGAGTAAGTCGTCGTCGACTGACGGTGATTGCGTCATAATCATCATCATCATCATCATTTCCGTCATCAATTTCATTCTCTTTCTCTTTTTGAGTGTTTATACTCTTTATAGATCTCGATACCTCTGTAGAATCTTTCTTTGTTTGACTATTAATCACAGAGGATGGTACTATATATATATATATATATATACCCTATAGTATATAGAAAAAAGATACATGTGTGCATGAAATCATTTGTGACTTTCTGATAGGGAGAGACGGACTTTGGTGGGATGGGATCCTGGAGTAGCGCGTAGTCTCCATCTCTATTCGTAAGAAGAATGAGATTGGACTCTAAAGATAGGGAATAGAAGAAGAAATAAATATAGGGAGATATATATATAAATAAATAAAAATATATATATAAATAAATAAATATATATATATAAATAAATAAATAAATATAATATATATATAAACATATATATATATATATAAACATATATATATATATATATATAAACATATATATATATATATATAAACATATATATATACGAATGGCCCATGTTAAAGAAGTAATAAATGATTGTGTATTGACTTCATATACTAAACTTTTTTCATTCAAATCATATATATATAACTATATATAATTATATATATCATTGACTTTATATACTTTTTGATCAAGTGTGCAGATAGCAAGATATCGATCATTTGGAGACCAAGTGAGAGAGTATATAGTAGAATCAGTAGTAGTACTACTATGTGAGAGAAGTGACGGATTGAAAGAAAATAATACCTTCCAATCACCCTTCTAGAGAAAAATGAAATAAGACTATTATTATTTAAGATAGTGAATAACATGAAGAATATACTATATTTCAATACAAATATATATATATATATAGAATTGACAAAAATAAAGGAGAAAGACTATATAATTCATACACAAAGAATTTGTATTTCATTATTATTTGGAAGAGCTAAATATTGGCCATCATGAGAAAAACCGAAATGGAATACACGGTCCTGATTGACGCCTGTTTTAGGAATATAAGGGAAGGAATTTATACAATGACGAGAACGCATCGACCATAATTTTATAGTACCATCAACAGAAGCACTGACGAGATATCTACAAAATAAAATGAATTATTTTATACATATTCATATAAATACTCTGTTTTAGGGTCAAAAGAAGAGAAGATGATACCACCCTCGTGAGCACTAAATGATGCAAAAATAGCTTTTGTGTTAATATTCACAATTTGCAATGTAGGAGAATCTGAAGAAATCGAACTATACAGAATAAATAATTAGAAACCACTAGACATCTCGTATAAATAGTTACTTACATATATGTGTCCGTAGGATCGATAGAAAGATGACGAATTGTTAATGGCGAACGATAAATAGTAGAAATAAATTGTCCACTAGGATAAGAATATAGATTGACATAACGGTCCTCTGTTCCAAGAACAAATTTATCGAATTTCTTTGTAAAAGAACAGCATAAAACGACAGATTGATGAGTATAAACAGGTTCATGGATACTATCATCATTAAAATCATGCTTTATAACCTATAGATATATGTAAATAATATATTTCATAGAATTAAAGTAGTTACTTGAGAATCATAACCTGAAGTTACAAATGTATTTCCATTAGGATCTACAAATCCTTCAGTAAATCCAGGCACATGTGTAGTTATAAAGTTTAAAGACATTTCACTTGTATTATTCAAATAATTTTAAAAAAAACAAAAGAGACTATGTTTCCCACCAAAATTAAAAAAAAGAGGCAACAAATTCTGCGTTTTCTATGAAGACTCTCTTGGGATACATGTTTCCCAAAAGAGCCAGTTTTATGTAGATTTTCAAGAGCGAAAGCCAGAAGATCTAATTCTTTTAGGGTAGGTTTTTTTCCTTGGGTAGAGTCTGATGAACAGTGATTCTAAAGAAGAAAAAAATAAATGATCCTTTCAATTCATCCCTTTCAATACTTTATTGCTTTGTAATATAAGTTATTCCAACAACGTATAGTTCAAATTATCATAAAATTTCACAAATCAAAGAAAACGTTTTTTTTACCTTCCTTCAATATTTGAAAAATCATTCAATATCATGATTTTTTTATTATAATCACTTTTCTTTATATATATAAGAATAATTTTTTAATGTTCTTCAACAATGAATGGAGATCAACACCCTCAATGTATTAATAAATATTTTTAACATTCACAGATGCATTTAACACTCTCTAAAGCACGCAAAAGAAATTTAATTATAAATAAAGAATCACTTATTGTAAAATGAGTCGCAGAAAATTGTTTTAGGAATTATTTCTACAAGAAAAGAACATTTATTTTTATATTTTTTTTCGAGAATGTCTGTTGCTGCTAAATCTTTATGTAAATTGCTTAAAGCGAATCTTAATCTTAGTGCTACTAAGATTACAGAAACAACTCAAGCTATTCTTGCTAAATGTCGTCAAATTGATGAAGCTATAATCAATGTGAAACCAGAGGATCGTAACTTTGATAATATCTTCAAGATTAGTCTTGATTATGATACTGAATGTGACATGTTATGTATTTATTTAAAAAATTATATATGAAATTCTACTCTACGTAGGTAACTCTGTTGTTATTCCTAAACATATTTCTAACAGTGAAGAAGTACGTGATGCTGCTTGTAAAGCAGGTATTGCTTTGGATGAATACAGTGTAAGTATTATTTATTATAAAATAAAGCATTACGTAATCTATATATTATAGATTGAACGACATGGAAATGTTAAATTATATGAAGCTCTTTCTTCATTTAATGGTATATTTAAAATTATATATATATATGTTATTCTTATATTTTTAGAATCAAGAAAACAAAAAAATATTCATTATGATCCTACAATTGAACGATATATTTCAGAAACTTTGAATAGTTTTGAGTATGAATATTTTTTTTTGATTCTCTATTGGTGTTCATTTATTTATAAATATGTTTATTTATAAATATGTTTATTTCTCTATTATATTTATGCTTTTATTCTATTTATTATCTCTTTTATATCAGTTACATATTATTTTATTGCTTTTCTATTCTATTTATTATCTCTTTTATATCAGTTACATATTCTTTATATTTTACAATATATATATATATCGAATAGACGTAATGGAATCAGTTTACCTGAAGAGAAGCGTCATTTGTATGAAGAGAAGAAGAAGGCTATAACAAATCTAGCTACGCAGTTCGCTAAGAATATTGCTGATGATACAAGAACTTTACATCTTTCAGAAGAAGAAACAAAAGGTATTTTTAGTGAATCATAAGTGATCTATATATATATATTTATATATATATTCTTTCCGTTATATTTTCTATTTCTTCTTTCTTTCTTCTTTCTAATCTCTTCTTTTTATTTATTTATTCTATCTATTTAATACATCATCTTATTCTATATCTTATATGTATAACATCTCTTTATTACTCCATATAGGAATTCCCGCGGATTTCTTGGAGGGATTGAAGAAGGATGAAGAGGGTAGTTATATCTTTGAAATGACTTTTTCTCATTATAGTACTATTTTACGTTGTTGTGAATTAGAAGACACTCGTAAGAGAGCCATGCTTATGTATCAATTGAAGGGAGGAAAGGAAAATATCGATATTCTTAAGAAGATCGTGGATCTTCGTCGTGAATCAGCATCATTATTAGGGTATTTTAGTCTTTACTATTTATTTATTAATTGTTATTATTATTTAAGTCTATCCTTTTTACATTTTTTTTTGTTTCTTAATTATTATGTTTTTTATTAATATATTATTTTTTTATTATCTTTCTTTTTTCTTATTAATATATATTTCTATATTATCTTTTTTATTTATTATATATTTCTTTATATCTTTTTTATTAAAATATATTTCTTTATTATCTTTCTTCTTTCTTTAATATCTATCTTCATTAAAATATCCATTTCTTGTTTCTCTCCTATTCTTTCTTTTATCTTCATTTCTTCTCTATATAGTTATCCTAACTATGCCACTTTTGCTGTTAAGGACCGTATGGCCAAGACTCCAGAGAATGTCCGTCAATTTAATAACGATCTATATACTAAGCTTTATCCTTGTGCAGTAAAGGATATTGATGCTATAAAGGCTTATAAGAAGCAGAAAACAGGATCTGATGAACTTCATCATTGGGATATCACCTATTACGAAAATCTTATGAGTAAAGAACTCTATAATGTATATATCTATACTATACTCTCTTAGTATCTATTTTATTACTCTATCTGAATCTTCTCTATTCTACTATCTCTTATTCATATATATACTTTATCTATAGGTAGATACTGAAGCTCTTCGATTATATTTCCCTGTTACTTATGTTGTGGATAAAGCTATAAATATTGCTGAAACTCTCTATGGACTCAAATTTGTCAAGTATATTATTGTTTTATGTTTTCTTTAAACCATGTTCTTTTTTAAATCTAATTTTATTTTTATATTTTTTTATTCTTTAATATTCTATTCTCTATTTATGAAATCTTATTTTTTATATATTCGATTCTTTATTATTCTTGTTTTAGTTATTCTATATATTTATTATTATAAATAGATTTATTTTATTATAAAAATTTATTTTCGATATATATATATATATTATTTTTATAGATCTGCTTGTCCAAATAGTTGGGATGATAGTGTTTTATTCTATGAAGTATATAATACAAATACTGCTATCTATCCTGAAGGTACTTGTAATAAGAAGGGAGAAGTCGATGAAGGATGTGAAAATATGAAGGGATTCTTCTTTTTAGATCTTTACCCAAGAGCTAGTATATTATTGCTATTGCTATAATAATAATAATAATTATTATTATTTATTCTATATATATATATAGATAAATACAGTCATGCTTGTGCTTGTAATGTTCAGAATCCTGGTTATATTCAAGGAGACAAAGTGGTATATATACGTTTATATACTTTTCATCTTTCATTCTTCTTTTCTTCTTTTAAATATATTCTTATTTGTTTAAATCTGTTTTTAATATTTTTTATTAAATTTATCATATATATATATGCTATCATTTGCCTTATTCTTCTAGTTATCCTCTGTTCTTATGATATGTAACTTTAATAAGCCTGCCAAAGGAGAAACCACAGGATATTGTACTCATGATGACGTAACCACCTTTTTACATGAATTCGGCCACTGTCTTCATCAGTTATGTACGGACGTAACGGTCAGTAGTCTTAGCGGCATGACTACACAGGATGATTTCGTTGAAGCTCCTTCTCAAGTATATATAAATATATATATTATTCATATTTTATATTCTATGTATTCACTTATATAATTACACTATTCATTATTTTTTTATTTGAATACAACATATATATATATCATTTATTATAATTAATATAACAATATATATATCATTATGCTATTTATAATTAATATAACAATGTATATATCATCATATTATAATTAATATAACAATATATATATCTCTATTCATCTTTTCTTTTAGTTCTTTGAGCGTTTTGCATGGGACAAAGAAGTTATAAGGAGTATAACAAAGCATAAAGTGACTCACGAATCTCTTAGTGATGATCTTATTGATAGTATTATTAAAGCCAAGAACTTTAATCAAGGGTATATGTTATTACGTCAAGTACTTTATGGGCAATATGATTTCAGATTACATTCTGAACAAGTTGATGATGTTCTCAAATTATATATTATTTACTAGATATTATAGAATAGAATGATTACTCTTGTATTTTATATCTTATTCTAGAACTACTCTATTATTAATAAAAATATAATCTATAGTTATATCTTGATATGGAAAAAGCATTAAACTTATATATACCAAATGAAAAGAGTTTATTCCCTGCTGCTTTTGGTCATCTTACTTCTTCTATGTATGCTGCTGGTTATTATGGATATAATTGGGCTGATTGTTATGCTGCTGATTTCTTCGATGTCTTCAAACAACATGGAGTCATGAACAAAGAACTTGGTACTAAGTTTAGAAAAGAAGTTTTATCTCAAGGTAATTCTAAACCTGGCTTAGAAATTGCTGAGCAATTCTTGGGAAGAAAAGTCAATCTTGATGCTTTATTAAAAGATAAAGGTTTCTTATAAACAATTAACTTCAAATAAGCTACTGTTTTTATATTACTTCAATGTATTAATGTTTTCTTTCGTTATTTTATATTTTTGATATTTAAATCTCATCATGAATATAATCAACGACATAAATAACTATATAGAGTAGTGGTATTCGTTTATAGACCACTATGGACATTTTGTGTTTTTTTGACCCTATTTCCCGTAAGAGAAACAACAAAATGACTGGGATTTTTTAATCAAAAATACGTTGGCCTAAACTCGAGAAAAGAGTGTCCGCCAACTTGTCAAGTTTCTCTCTTTTTGACGAGAAAAACTTAAAAATAACTCTACAAAATATATTGTTTATTTATATAATCATAGACATTCTAAATATTGACTATTTTACAGTGTTTTATGATTTAAAATGACTGTTTAAAACCAAAAAGACTTTAATTTTTTCTCTGAAGTCTATAATTCAGGAATGGATTACATGAGTGAGAAGTTTTTAAAATTTGTGTATTCTCTGAGTGATATATTATCATTTCAATCATTCTCGTCAAGTCCTTTTACAATATAAACCATTATACAGCCTAAATCAACACACACCTAAAAATTTCTTCTTTTTGATTTCCCAAGGAAAAAACAATAAAATGACTTGACTTTTTTATTCATAATTTTTTAGCCTAAAGACGACAGCATTCTTTTAGCCAACTACCCTAGAAAGTCAAAACAATTAAAAATTCAAAAAAGAAAAGTAAAACAGAAGCTCTTGTTTTTGTTTATTGATTATCGTCAATAAACCTGTTTTTAAAAATATGACTTTAGAATATCATTCAGGACTTGATTTATAGTTCAGGGTATCGTTTTAAGGTTTAAAATAGCTTTTTTAAGAGAATTCATAATTATGTCCTAAACCAAGAGGAGTTGTGCGTTTTTATCATCTCTGTTGTTAGACATACTTATACACAACATACTCAGCTTACAAAATTGTTTTTCTTGCTTGTTGTGATTTTTCACTCATTTTTGAATATTTGATTTTTAGTTTCAAAAGTGGTATAAAGTGTCTATACATGCCTGTAAGAATCGATTTTAATACTATAAAGTCAAAAATATTAAAAAAAAGTGACAGCGAAAAAAGGAGGGAAAATATACTTTTTTGAATTTCTTGATATTCCCGCAAAAATGATTTTTCTTTTAAGACCTGAAGACACCCATACGCTATTGAGCCTATTGACTTAGAAAATATTTCATTTGTTACATATTTTTTTTATTTTTATTCTATTTTTATTTGCCTTTATTTTTAAAAATAGAAGCTCATTTTAACTTCAGACTGTTCCCTTGTATGTATATTGCTATTTTTTATTCTTTACCCATATTAACATTCTCCCATTCTCTAGCATGTATAGGTTCCTGCTCGTCCGTGGTTATAAGAGTCCTCTTCAGTCCATGTCAACAACGTCTATGATGTCAAACTGTTTTCAAAGTATATATGTATTTATTTATTTTTATAATTATCTCTTATCTTTTTATTTTTTATATTGCTGTAATATTATATGATAAAATACTTATCGTATATTCATTCTATCTATTATTAACTTTCTTTTTTTTTTCTTGAATTAGAATTCTAATTCATTTTATTATTTATTTTCATTATTTTTATATTTTTATTTATTATTATTTATTTATTTAGGTTGTTTTCTACTGTTTCTGTTGGTTATCTTTCCCTATGACTCAACATCACCAAATTCATTTTTTTCTATTAGGTATGTTTATTTATTTATTTATTTATTTATTTATTTATTATCTAGTTCTTCTTTATTTCTTCTTCTTACACAAAATGATTCCTTCTTCTCTCTTCTTCATTTTCTTCCTTCTACACTTTTATCTCCTTATTTCTTCATCTTCTTTCTTTATTACTTCTTCCTATGCCTTGTCTCCAGCCTATATCCTTGTCTCTCCCTTTGATTCATTATCTTCCTCAGATCTTCATTTTTCTTTTATTTTTTCTTCTATCTAAATTCCTTTATTTTTCTTTTTTTTAATTATACCTCTCTCTTATCTTCGCTTCCCTTTTATATCACTCTTTCATTACTCTTTCTTAATCACTATTCTATTTACATTGAATTTCGTTATGTCTTTTTCTTTTATCCTGTTATCCTCTTCTCCTTATTCTATACTTCTTTTTCCTCGACATGTATTAGTGTATACCCTCCTTTTCTTCCTCTTCCTCTTCTTCTTCTTCTTCTCCATATAATTCTTTGCTTTTTTCAGATCTTCATCTTCTTATTTATATTTATATCACTATTTATTATATATATAGTTCTCTTCTATTATTTGCCTTCCTCCTCTTCCTTCTTTCTATTCTTCTCATACTTCTTCTCTCCTCCTTCTGATTCCCTTTTTTTTACTGCCCTATTTTCCTTCTTTATCTTCCTTCTCTCCTCTTTCTGTATAATTCTATCTCAATCTTCCTTCTCTCCCTCTCTATTCTCGTATCCATCTTTATCCTTATTCTTTTTCCATTTATTTCTCTCTGTCCCTGTCTATTTTATCTTATATGTCTCTTTCTACCTTCTTGTTTCCTTTTATATTTCCTTCTATGTCTCCTTTTCCACTTTATATCTACTTTTTCTTCTCTCTCTCCTTCTCTCTATTATTATATATTCTTATGTTCTAGTTATCTATTTTCTATTTTTATTTCTATCCTTTCATTCTCTATATTGTTATATCTACTTCTATTTTGTCTCTTTTCTTCTATCTTAATCTTCTATTTAATCCTTTTATTTCTTTCTATATATCTATATCTTCTTGTCTCTAACTTCTTTCTTAATCTCTTTTATATCCTTCTATTTCTCCTTCTATCTCTCCTTCTTTCTCCTTTTCTATTTTCTTCTAACCATCTTTTTTCCTATTTTTCTCTTTCTATCCCTATTATCTCATTCTCTATCTTCTTCTATATTCTTCTTCTTTCATCTTCTCTCCTTCTTCCTTCATCTTTCAATTTCCTTCTCTATCTTCCTTTTATCTCAGCTACTCCTTCTGTCTCAATCTTCAGTCTTTCCTTTTCTTTCTCTTTCAACATCATTCTATCTCTCTGTATTCCTATATTTCTCTTCATATTTCTCTATCCTTATCTATCTCATTCTACCTCATTTATGTGTCTCAATCTCATTCTCTATTTCCTTCTATTTTCTCTTATCTACTTATATCTTCGTATATTTCCTTATATCTACGTATATCTACTTCTCTATCTTATTATATCTCCTTCTAACTTAATTTACTTCCTCTTCTTCTTTTTCTCCTTCTATCTCCTCTTCTATCTCCTCTTTATTCTCCATCATCTTCTATCTACTTCTCTATTTCCATCTACATCCTTCCATCTTACTACATCTCAATCCGCTTTCTCTCCTTCTATATCCTTTTATATCCTTTTATCTCTCTTTCTCTCTTATCCTATTTATTTTTCTTATTTCTATCCATTTCTATCTACTTTATCTTCTCTATCTCATTCTATTGTATCTATATCATTCTCTTATCTTTCTATCTCCTTCTATTTTTAATCTTTTCTATCTACTTCTCCTTCTCTATTTCCTTCTATTCACTTCTATATACATCTCATTCTTCAAATCATTCTATATTCTTCCCTTCTTCCTTTTAACTCTTGCTATTTGTTTTTATTTTAATCTACTTCTCCTTCTCTCAACTTTTATCTACTTCTCCTTCTCTGTTTGATTCTATCTCCTCTCTATCCATATTTTCCTTTTTATTAATATTTATCTCCTTCTCTATATCTTTCGGTATTCTTCTATCTCTATCTATCTATCTATCTATCTATCTATCTATCTATCTATCTATCTATCTATCTATCTATCTATCTATCTATCTATCTATCTATCTATCTATCTATCTATCTATCTATCTATTTATTTATTTATCTCAATCCCCTCTCCCCTTCTATATATTTTATTACCTTCTATGTCTCTACCCTATTTCCCGTTTTCTTTCTGTCTCTTTCTTCTCTCATATACTATTGTTCTATCTTTTCTTTTTTTATTCTTCTTTTTTTCTTCTTTGTTTTTTCTATTATACTTCTTTATCTTGCTTTGTCTCTCCTTCTCTCTATGTCATTCAAATTATAATTCTCTCTATCATTCCCTATCGTTTTCTTTGTATGTATTTTTCTTTCTAATTTTTTTCTATATAAATTTATCTTTCTTGATATTCACTTCCTGCTCCTTTTTTCTCCCTTCTTCGTCTCATCTTCTTTTCTTCGTCTTCCAATTCTATCTGTTTTCCTCCTCCTTCTCTATCCTTCTCAATTCCTCTCTACCTATCTTTATATTCTTTCTTTTTTATACACCTTCCCTACTCCTCTATTTCTCTTTTTATCTTTATTCTTGTATCTATTTTTATCTTATTCTCTATTTCATTTGATTTCTTTTGTATATCTCTCATTCTATATAGAATTCTATCTCTTTCTATCTAATTTCTTCTTTATGTCTCTCTTTTCTTCTTTCTTTCTATTCATCTATCTATCTATCTATCTATTTTTATCTTTGTATTTCTCTTTCTATATTTCCATCTCTATCTCCTTCTGTCTATCTATATATCTATCTATCTATCTATCGATCTATTTATTTTATTTATTTTTATTTTTCTGCATCTCAATATATGTTTCTTGTTCATTCTTCTTTCTCTTCTTGTTCATCTTCTTCATTCTCATCTTACTTTTCTTTTTATTTTTTACCTTCTTTCTATTCTTCTTCACCTTCTTTCTTAGCTCTTCACCTTCATCTTCTTGTTCTTCTTTTTAATCTATTTATTCTTCATCTTCTTCTTGTATTTATTCATTTCCTTCTTCTTATTCTTCTTTCTTATCTCCTTTTTCGTTTTCTTCATCTTCATCTGCATTTCATTATCTTCTTCTTATTCATCTTATTATTTTTATTCTACATTTTCTATATATTATTCTGTTATCTCTTATTTTTTTCATATACATCTCAATATTATCTTCTTCATCTTCTTCTTCTCATCTTCTTCATCTTCTTCTTCTTCTTCTTCTTCTTCTTCCTTATCTCTTCTTCACAAGCATCTTCTTATTATTCTATTTATTCTCCATCTTCTTCTGGTTATAATTATTTCCTTCTTCTTCTTCATCATCATCTTCTACATATTCTTCTTCTTCATCATCATCATCATCATCATCATCATCATCTTCTTCTTCTTCTTCTTCATCATCATCTTCTACATATTCTCCTTCTTCTTCTTCTTCTTCATCATCATCATCTTCTACATATTCTCCTACATATTCTTCTTCTTCTTCTTCTTCTTCATCTTCTTCATCTTCATCATCTTCTACATATTCTTCTACATATTCTTCTTCTTCTTCTTCTTCTTCTTCTTCTTCTTCTTCTACATATTCTTCTTCTTCTTCTACATATTCTTCTTCTTCTTCTACATATTCTTCTTCATCTTCTTCTTCTTTTACATATTCTTCTTTTTCTTCTTCTTCATCATCATCATCATCTTCTACATATTCTTCTTCTTCTTCATCATCATCATCATCATCATCATCTTCTTCTTCTTCTTCTTCTTCTTCCTCATGCTTTTCCCATTTCTCCTCTAATCTTCTCTTCAATACCTTACTTATAGATCTCTATATTTATATTTTTTTTTCTCTATATTATTATTTTAATTCTTTTTTATTAATTTCATTAATTATCCCTATCTCATTAACTTTATATTTTTCTCTATTTATTCTCTTTTCATTTTTCCCTCCTATATTTAGCATCGTTTTCTCTTATACATATATTTTTTTTCATACTTATTTTCGTATTATTATATATCCCTTTATATTACTTTTCCTCTATATTATCCTTAAGCTTAAATTGGTAAGTTTCAATCAATTTATGATTGAAAACAGGTTCAATTCCTGTCTTAAGGTCGTTTATATAACTATTTTATGTATATATAGGTTTTAATATTCATATTGTATAAGATTTTCAAAAAATATATATTCAGAGAGGTGAAGATCAATTATGTTAATTACTATTTTTTTCTTTATATGTGTATTTATTTAATCATTAAATGTATTAGTTGTATATAGATGATTCATAGAAACATTCAAAACAGTTTATTCAATACAAAAATATTCCAACAATTATCAATTACTTAATTAAGTGTATTGTCGAACACAGAATCTTCTCAAAAGATTGTTCAGGAGATTTTATAATGTTTATACGTAAAATATTAGTTTAGTTCCAAAAAATAATTCTATTTTTCAAAAATAGATTATCAAAAGATTCTGTGCAATTTTTTTTTCATATGATCAGTGTATCCTTGTACAGTAGAAAAAAATCATTTAAATACATTTTTGACTTGATAAACAATAAATTAAGAATTTATTCTTGTTAAAAAACAAAATATTTTGAAAATAATACTAAAATCATACAGATGACTAATGAAACTATTCATTCATTTACTCTTAACATGATTTAAGACAAGTCATAAAAATGGAGATTCTTTATATTTTATAATTTTTGATTAATTGATATCACTGTCATGTTTAAACTTCATTTAGACACTAAATATGCAATATGAGACGTTTCTGTTATTATTGAAAATAAAATATATATTTGAAATAATTTTAGTTTCACTAAAAATCACTGAAGATGATTAAACACGGTAAGTAGACAATGAATAAATCATGAATATAACGATTAATGAGATTAAACATTTTTTTGATAAAAAAGTGATTTTTGCATTTGTTTTATAGTAAACTATCAACACGATTCTGACTTTTCAATTAAAAATATACAAAATATTATTTTTGCTTATTCATATGCATATTTGATAGCTATGAGTCCTTAGTTGATAGAAAAAGTTGTTCTTGAGTAATTATAAAATAATAATTTGATTTGTTTTTGATATTATTGTAACAATAAACATTATTTTAACTGGAAAACACTCACTCTATACGTTTTGAGTTTATGAAGAGGTTTTAAAAGACTTTTACTTGATTACAATTGTTGACTTAATTGACTTTAAAATGTTTTTTGTTTCTTTTCAGTCATATTATGATATTAAAATAATTGAAAATCTACACAAATAGATTAAAAAGTTGATATTTCATAACAATTTTGACTCTAGACCTTTTTTATCATCTTTCTCTTTATTTAATCATTTTATTGAAAGTATGTGACTCAAATTAATACTCTAAATGAAGATTCAGACAATCATTCTGAATTATATGAATCACTTTTGTTTTGGGATTAGAAGTCTCAGGGTCTTCTCTATAAGTCTGTATTATAGCCTAGGTTTATTTAAAAAATAAGTTATACTTACAAAGTGATACTAAGAATAATTTTGATAATTAACTATAAAAATGACTCTTCTGTCGTCTAAACTAATTATAAAACATTATAATGATAAATAAATATATAATTCTTTAAAATAAAACATTTTTTATAGTATTAATAATAATTAGGATAAATTGAAAATAACAATAACAATATCCATTTTCCTCATAGAAATAAAATTTCTCTTTCTCTTTTATTCTTAACCATTCATTTTATTTATGATGAAGATTCTCTATATTTAGTAGATATGAGATTATTCATGTTTATTTTCATTATTTCAGCTATATCTTCTAAATTCCTATTACACCCTTTTATAACAAAACAAAATCCTACATGACTTATCACATATTTATTTTATTATATCTTATATCATTATAATGATGTATTATTAAATTATTACTTTATTTCATATCATATGATACTATTATGATGGTAGGTGTTTGCTGTTTCTTTATATTTTATTTTTTCTACTCTATTCATTCATTTTCTATAGTAGCTGTCTCTGCTTCTTGCTGTGGCTATTCCTGGTCTCCTTAAGTGTTCTGCTCCTTCTTGTGTGTGGTTATGGTTCTCTTATAGGTATATATATATATATTTCTTTTTCTAATTATTTTTATAGTTATGCTGCTTGGGTCTAGAATGAAGGGAATCAACATGAATAAAAGGTACATATATATCTATATTATCTATTACATATTATATAACTAACCCCACTTTATATTTATATAGGAGTAATGTATATATTTATATTTTATTATTCTATATTATTTTATTATATCATATATTATTATATTCTACAACTCACTCTATCTTTATATAGGTTTCCATAAGTTCTGTTGCTGTCGTTGTTGGCCAATTGGAGAATGGTTTATAAAAAGTATATATATATATTTAATTATATTGTTTTATTCATTATACTATTTATCATATATCTTTTATAGGATGGTTCTTTGTCTTTGATTCCTTGCCTGTCTTGTAATGATTAGAAAAGGTATATATTTTTTATTTTATTATTATTTTAAAATGTTATATATATATTATTATTAGTAATACTTAACTAATATCATCTCTTTATATAGGTTGGTTAGGCTTAAATGCAAATTAAAGACTGAAACTGTCCTGGTTGAAATATTATAAATTAAATATTATATATATTTTATTATATTATTTATTATATGTTTTATTATCTTTTTTTTATATATTTATTATTATTGTTTTCTATTATTTGTTTTTATGATTATTTGATAATATTTAATTTGTTTGTTTTGTTATATCGTTTATTATTACACCACAAAAAGAATAAAAAAAGCCAATAAATGAAAAAATAGAGAATATTTAAAACCATTTTTATTCGCCAATTATTGTTTTAAGGTGCGTCATACTTTTGCACTGCTTTTCGATTTTATAAAATCACTGAAACTCTGACAAAAAATTTCACTGCTCACCACTGGGGAAACCAAAGCAAAAAAGTCGTTGGACCTTTTGTCAGCTACCCTTTAAAATTTTTTCACTGCTCCACCACTGGGGAAACCAAACAGAAAAATCAAATAACCTTTTGTCAGCTACATATTTAAAAATTTTCACTGCTCACCACTGGGGAAACCAAAACAAAAAAGTCGTTGGACCTTTTGACAGAAACCTGAAAAAATGTCCATAGTGACAGTTAATGAACATTGTACAAACCACTGTAATTTAAAGTAATTAACAAAGATAATAACAAATGAATGATATGAATGATTCTTTTATTCATTAAATTAAAGACAAAGCATTTTAAGTAACTTTCAAATCGTTATTTTAAAAAATAGACAAAAGAAACTGACTTCATCATGGAGATGCAAAACTTGATGTTTTCTCCATTTATTCTAATAGAAACAAAATCCTTCTTTAAGGTTCTATTTCGTCAGAGAAAAAGTATAAAAAATCAAGATTAATTGGACTTTTAAAATGGAATTAAGCCAATTATATGAGTTAAAACGCTACCCTCGACTTAGGCGCATGGTTACTCCAAATATTTTTCCCTGTAAAGATTCCTAAGTTGACGATAATTGGATTTATTAAAGTATTTTATCTGATTTTTATATGTTTTAATGAAAAATGGCTGAACAAGGTATATTTATATGTTATCAATTTTATTATCAAAATCTATATGATTAATTATAGTAACTGAATCTGTTATTATTACAAAAGTATGTCAATTCTTTCTTTTTTTCTTTACACATTTATATTTCTTATAGCCTGAATTTGTAATTCGTGTTTCTGATCCTCAAAGAATCGGAGAAGGTGTAAAATCTTACATGTCTTATAAGGTTTCTACTCAAACTACAAGTGATGCTTATCGTTATTCTGAATTTAGTGTTATTCGTCGTTACAGTGATTTCTTATGGCTTCATAATATTTTATCTGATGAATATAAACATGTTGTTATTCCTCCGATTCCTGAAAAGAATAGTACTACTAAGTTTGATGCTGAATTTGTTGAATTAAGAAGAAGAGCTCTTCAAACTTTCTTAAATAAAGTTGGTGTATGTGATTATTATTTGATTTGATTTTTGGAGGCAGTTTCAATTTTTTATTTTATTTTCTCAAATACAAAACTAATACATATTCCTAATATTTTATATATAGGAACATGCTGTTCTTAAGAATTCTAAGAATTTCAAGTTATTCCTTGATGCTGATCCTGAAGATTTAAAGGAAAAAGAAAGTGAATTCAAAAATGTATTTTTTAAAGATATATATGAATTTTTATTTAATGATTAATAATATATATATAATATATACTCTATATATATGTTTATAGACTATAAATATGAAGGATATCACAGAGAATCCTTTAGAAGCTACAAAGAAATTATTAGGTATAATGGGATCTGCTCTTACTAAGGCTTCTACTCAAGTGAAAGATAAATTAGATAAGGAAATCAAAGGAGATGTACCCAAAGATGCGGCTTCTCAAAAACTTCTGAAATATGCTGAATATCTTGCAGGTATTTTATATATATTATGTTTTATTTTTTTTTTCATAAAATTATTTATCATTATTATTTATATTTATGTTTTATTTTTTTTTTCATAAAATTATTTATCATTATCATATATATTTATGTTTATTTTTTTTTTGTAAAATTATTTACCATTATTATATTATATATATTTTTGTTTATTTAAAAATTATTTATCATTATTATATTATATATATTTATGTTTATTTAAAAATTATTTATCATTATTATATTATATATATATATATATTTCTATATCTCTATATATTTTATAGATTTTAAGAAGGAATTAGATGCCATGGTTGTTCATTGTAATGATTTTATTGATAAAGAAAGAGATATTTCTGATAGTTATGTTGAATTACTTGATGGTCTTACTAGTTTGAGTAACTGTGAAACAAATGATTTTAGTGTTGCCTTAAAGGATGTGGTGAGTGTATATGAAAATCTATCTCAATTATATCAAGAAAAGTGTAATAGAGAAATTTATTTACTTTATGATCCCTTCCGTGAAATGGCTTGTGAAGTTAAAGAAATTCAAC
This sequence comes from Blastocystis sp. Blastoise, assembly GCA_039096225.1. Taxonomy (NCBI): domain Eukaryota; class Bigyra; order Opalinata; family Blastocystidae; genus Blastocystis; species Blastocystis sp. Blastoise. Next base: position 135,324 of record JBBPEB010000033.1, read on the forward strand.
TCACTTTAAATAGAAGACAACAACTTCAAATTGTATGATAATAATAATGTTTTTTTAATTATTTTTATTGTTTGTTAATATTATATTAATATTATTTATTTATTATTATATATTATTCTATAACTATATCAATATTACAAATAACTAATGAATATCTTATGATTAACTATTGTCTATTCTAGGATTATAATAATGCTTATCGTGATGCTAAGGCTCTTAAGGCTAAAGTTGAAAAGGCTGCTGCTGCTGGAGATAGTAAGAAAAGAACTTATGAGAAACAGGAAAAAAGAGCAAAGAAGATTGCTAAGAAGATGCAAAAGGAATTAAAAGAATTCGAAGATAAATTAGATAAAGAACTTGAAGATTGCTCTGTAAAGAGAAATCAAGAAATGAGAAATATTTTCCTTGATTTCTACAGTTTACAAGTTTTCTATGCTGATTTAGCTAAGAAATTGTGGACTCCTGTGTTAGAAAAGTTAAAATCTGTAGATATTGAGAGTGTTCAAAATGCTGCTCTTGCTCATGCTCAAGAACAAATTGAAAATGACCTCACTGGTAATCATGATGATGATGATGATGATGATGATGATGATGATGATTCTGAAGAATCTTCTGAAGAGGAAAAACCTAAGAAGAAGGCTAAGAAACCTGCTAAAAAAGCTGAAAAGAAACCTACTAAGAAACCTGCTAAGGTATATATATACATTGTTTTTTCTATTCATATTTATAAATAATATATAAATTAAATTAAATTGTAAATAATATATAAATAAAATAAAATTATAAATAATATATAAATAAAATAAAATTATAAATAATATATAAAAAAAATTATATCAACTCTAGAAATCAAAGGAAGATTCTGATGATGATATTCTTGAAGATGATGATCTTGAAGAAGTTTCCACTCCTTCTAGCGTTTCTGATTTAAGTGATTAAACTATTGGCTCAATCAATTAAACATTCTTGCAATACTTCAATTGATTTGTACTTTTTTTATATTTCTTTTTAATCAATTTTATATAGTTTGTAATGTATTATTTCCCTTTCTGCAATGTTATTACTATTTTAATAAAATATGTTTTTTGTTTTATCAAATTTTTTTTCACTCATGCAACATTTTATTATCTATATTTGAATTTCTACATAATAAATTGAATAGTTGTATAGGATCGACCTATATATATATTTTTGTAAATCATGAAATGATTATAATAAAAAACAATCAATATTATCGATAGTTATATTATTTTTGCCACTAAGAGAATAAACAATTTTTACAATTTTTCTATTTTAGCCATTTAAAGTTGTATTATTATGGAAATTGAAACAAAGATAGAAAGTTCTGAGAGGTATTTTATTTATATACTTTATGAATACATATCTATATATAGTTATAATGACTCTAAATTAGATTGTTTGAAGCTGAAGAGAGTTTTTTCTGAGAATCACGAGTCTAATATCAACCAGATGTGTCAAAATACTTGTTCTGAGAAGTATCGACATCTTTTTGCTACTGTTGGTGCTAATCAAGTCAATATATATGATAATAAAGGAATGGAAAATAATCTTAATTTATGTTTCAATTTCTACTTAGAACAAAGTGAATTTTCCATGGGTGGAGTATAGAGATTTATTATTTTTTGAAATATATTATTAAAATACATTATAATTATATTGATTAATAATTATTTTTTAATATCATAGGAAGTTTGTTGTTGTACTTGGTTAAAAGGTGATGATGATGCTTTATTAGCTATAGGAACAACAAAAGGAGAAATCCATATCTTAAGTCTTCGAAACACTCAAGTTATCACAATATTAATACGTATTTTATTATATTATTGTTTTTATTTAGGATTATGATAATTATTATGATAAAAATTGTTTTATAATTTTAATGATTATGATTATTATACTAGTTTTCATTGTGATAATACAATATTATTCAATGAATAATAATAACAATAATATATATATATATAGCTCAGGTCCGTGAAGAGATTGTATCTCTTTATAAATGTGACACACATGATAATTTACTAGTAGCGTTAAGTCGACAAGGAAATGCCACTATTTGGGATTATCAACGAAAATCTATGGTTTATGAGTATCATTTTATTATTATTATTATTATTATTATTATTATTATTATTATTATTATTATTATTATTATTATTATTATTATTATTATTATTATTATTATTATTATTATTATTATTATTATTATTATTATTATTATTATTATTATTATTATTATTATTATTATTATTATTATTATTATTATTATTATTATTATTATTATTATTATTATTATATTTATTATATTTATTATTATGTTTACTTATTATTATTATTATTATTATTATTATTCTTTATCTTAGTTTTATTTCTATATATATATATTATTCTATATATAGACTGTGTGGGAAATCTATACGTAACTTGGTAGTTATGACTAAAGACGATGTTCCCTGTTTCTTATTTATTGGTGTCAAATCATCCTATCAAATTCTTCTTCCTTCTACAGGTATATACAAAATTTATATTTATTTTCTATTTCTTTATTTCTCTTTCTATTTCTTTATATATATAACATAACATAACATCTATATATATAGAGTTTTTAGTTACTTTAGATATAGAAGCGATTCCTGTTGATTTTTCATTTATTAAGAGTTCTGACATATGTATATATATATATATAACACTATAATTCTACTTGCTATATATAGATTGGTTGGAATGGAATTCTAAATATAATCGTTTAGTCATATTATCAGATTCTTATCATTTATATATAGTTGATTATAATAATCAAGATGCTGTATTTCTTTCTTATATATATATATATATGCTATTTTATATTATTATAGTTGATTTATATCTATATTTATATTATATACATAGAGAGTTGAAATCATTATTCCTTCATCTATTAACAGAGTATATAATAAGATAAATAGTATTACATTATAATATACTATTAATATGAATATATAGGCAAGAAATCTAGTTGGATTTACGATTACTCAAGATCAAGTATAAATATACATATATATATATTCTATTATATATATATAGGAGCATATATTAGTAGGTGGAAGTGATAAATATTGTATAGTAAATATGAAAGGAAAAATAATAAATACTATTCCATGTTTATTAGTAAAAAGAAAAGATTTTATTAGTGCATTTATAGATAATGACTTTGAGTATTTTATAAATAGTCTATTCTTATTCTATAATTATCTATATTTATTACTTATCTAGTTATTTGGTTTCCTGCTTTGGTATAACAATGTTCAGATATAATTATATTAATCCTAAAACAAAATATGTAACAAGAATTCGACATGCTTATCCTGTTGAAGATCTACTTCTCTTCTATGAAAACTATGATGCTACACCTAAAGTAGTCTTAGAACCTAAAGATTAATTATTGTTTCTATTTTTATTTCATTATTGAGTTTATGTGTCGTTTCTTTTTTTTATTTTGTCTCTATTCATTTCTCATTTCATAAAATTAATTTTAAATTCTTTTAAATATTAAAAAAAAACATTTCATTAAATAAATATTTCGTATTCTGTAATTTGACAAAATGAATTTAAAAATCACATTTTGTAAAAACATTAACTGATAATCTTTATTATATATTCAACAATATATTATTATAAAACATATAAATTGACTAAAAATAGTACTTAAAGGAGCTCCTTAATTATTATAAACACATTTCCTCATAAATAATCATTGAAATATGAAATATATACTTGAGTAACATAAATTATATGAATAAATATTGAAAATTGTTCCCATGAAGAAAAACAATGTTGTTCACAATTCTCTTGATATGATTCGCTTACTTATCATGACTTTTTTATGACTTATTTTATCAATCACTATACAAAGAAAACCGTGGAAAACAGTAAAACAAAAGTGAAATCATACTAATTTTTATGATTCTTCATTATACTATTCTCTATAGAAACAGAATAAAGTTAACTTTAAAAAAATAACAAAGTAATACCCTATTGAGATTTCTATCTATATTCTGAGTTCATTTATTATAACTTTTTAAAATATACTATTTGATTATAATAAATGTCAGGTAAATATCTTTTTACCTAAACCATGTGTTTCTATTCATTTCTATAGAATACAAAAATTTCAGGTCAGATCATAATGCTAAGTCGTATAAGTATGCTACTATTAATATAGTTATACAATATTCTTTTTCTCTAGTGATAATCGAAAAACTTATTATAAAGTATGAATTTTTCTTTACTTTAAGATAATAACTCACTTTAGGATTCGAATCAGAATGTAAAACTTGTACCAGGAGGTTCTTTACGTAATCGTAATTATTCTAAATCAAACAATGATTATGATAACAATAATAATAATAATCATAACTATAAAAAGAATTATAAGTCTCGTGCAGATGTAAGTGATTGGAGACAAGATGCTCAAGATTATCAGACTAATACTTATTTAAATAGAAATAAGAATCATTATGAGAAAAGTATATATTATAATATTATATTATAATATATACTTTTTATTAATTGATTCTGATATTCAATATATGTATATAGATAAATCTTTCAATTCACGTACAGATTCTGCATCGATATCTGAAGATATTGATGAAGATACGATCCCTACTCGTACGGCGAAGGAAAATATCCAATATTATCGAGAGAGATATCTACAAGAAGCAAAAGGAATTCCATTAGAAGCCGATACTTCCACAGGAGTTAAACGATATATATCCTTTTTATTCTATTTATGTTATATATTATTTTATTATATTTTTATTTTTATGATATTTTTTATTATATTTTTATTTTTATGATATTTTTTATTATTATTATATTTTTATTTTATTATATTTTTTATTTTGTTAAATTTTTTATTATTATTTTATTGTTTTATTATATTATTATATTATTATATTATTGTATTCATAAATTATATTTATATATTATTATATTATTAAATTTATATATTAATTATCCTATTTTTTATATATATAAGTATCTTTAATATATGACTCGGTTCCTGTTCTTGTAGCTCTTAATACTTGTCCTAAGGACAATGCTCAAACATATACTATTATACCTATTCCGAAGGAAGAGTATATAGAATAATCTATATATATATATATATAATATACTATTAATATATATTTTTATTATCTCAATATATGTCTATTCTATTCTATTACTTCATATATTTTCTTACTTTATAATTATTTCATTATTATTTATCCTCTTTCTCACTGTATATAATCCCATATATTATATTATTATAGAGAATCAGAAAAAGAAGAAGATATATCTGATTCTAATTTCATCTCTAGAAACTCTTATAAACAAAAGAATTATCATGATTATTCTTCTTCCTATACTGATTACAATACGAATTCCCATGATTATCCTGATAATATTGCATTTGATGAAGATCTTTGGGACATGTCTGATAATGATACAGATCTTAATATATATGTATATATACATTTATATATATTTATATATTGTTTTTTTTGTCATTCTAATTATAAATATATTATTATTATTATTATTATTATTATTATTATTATTATTATTATTATTATTATTATTATTATTATTATTATTATTATTATTATTATTATTATTATTATTATTGTTTTTATATCAAGGCAAGTAGTAAACAACTCGAAGAGGAGCACCAATCATTTTTAAGTCAGTTACAAAAAGCACGTGACGGTCAACATCTTCCCTCGGATAATACTGAAGTCTCAAAAGCTATTGAAGATATTTTACAGATGGAAAATCGCGGGAATATGCCTCAATCGGATGATGATATCGAATTCGATAGCCATTCTAATAACGAAGATTTTGGTGAACATGTAACAGTCCCTCATGGAATACAATTAGAAGAATTAGAGAATGAATTACAACAACAAGATCCTTTATCTATTGATGATTCTATAGTAATGAGTTCTGTTGGTTCATCTAATAATATCAATAAACAATCTTCTTCATCTAATAATATCAATAAACAATCTTCTTCATCTAATAATACCAATAAACAATCTTCTTCATCATCTTCCAACAACTCTTTTAATATACTGAAATTATTTAAAGATAACGCTTCTTCTGCTGTTCCTACAGAGAATGTAGAATCTCCCTTAGTTTCTGAATCATCTCCAGTCAATACTCCTCATGGATCTTCTGTTGATGACTCCACAGTTATTCCGACGGTTACTATTACAGCTCCTTCTACTACTACTACTACTACTACTACTAATAATAATAATAATAATAATACTTTATCTCAGACTATTCCGTTAACATTTAATGCTTCTATTAATCAAAATATTGATGCTATTCTCTCTTCTCCTTCAATTGATTGTACTACTAATAATAATCTTTATTCTTCTATAGCTAATATAACCAAAGATTCTCTATCTAATCCAATTACTCTTAATAGTAATAATAATGGTAATAATAATAATGATAATAATAATATGAATACTATTGATAACACTAATAATAATAACACTAATAATAATAATAATATGAATATTATTGATAACACTAATAATAATAATAATAATATGAATACTATTGATAACACTAATAGTAATAAAACTAATAATACATTTCCTAGTGCTATACCTCCTCCTCAATCATCAATTCCTCTTCAAGATCTTTCTACTCAAAATCCGTCTTTATATTCTATGAATGCTATGTCTTTATCTCCTTCTACACCTACTAGTCCATCCTATTCTTCTTTTCCACTTCCTTTATCAGAAACACATAGAGCAAATTCAATATCTTCTCCTTTGAATCTTTCTTATTCTCCTTCTCATCCTCTAGCAACATCCACACTTCCTCCTCTTTTCTCTACACGTTCTACTCCTTCTCCTTCTCCTTCTTCTTCTCCTTCTTCTTCTACTCCCCTGCCTATATCACAAGATCTTCTTCTTGACTCCACCTATCTCCCTAAACCTGCATATATGGAGCGATATCTCCCAAATGTTAATCCCAATCAAAAAACGATGTTATCTCAAGTCAGAAGACCTGCGTATCCCCCTCTACAAAGAGATATCTATAGACGTCAAGAATCTCAAGATATGTTTTATAGAGAACCTCTTAGAGATCCTCTTAGAGAACCTTTGAATGAGAGGGAATTAAGAGAAAGGGAATTAAGAGAAAGAGAGTTAAGAGAAAGAGACTTGAGAGAAAGAGAACTACGACGTGATCCACGTGACATGTTACCGGATCCACGTGACCCGGTGCGTGAGATATACAATTCCGCCATTAGGGAAGACCGCCTTCGTGATGAGCGTGAACAATATTTGTACGAACGTCAACAGAAAGATAATTATTATCGTTCTATTCAAATAAATAATGAATACAGAGATTCTGATAGTATATGATTATTCTTATTGCTATACTCTATATTATCTTTTTCTCTATTCTTTTATCATATTATTTTTATTTTATATTTATTATTACGATTATTATTATTCCAGAATTATTTCTATTTCGTTTTAACTCTATCTATTGCGTCAATTCTATTTTTTTTTATTACTTATAGATCCCTATATAAGACCCTCTATATATTCATCAGCCCCTACCCGCCAACCACTCCCGGGAAGACCAATGCCTCGTCCCCTCCCCGAGAGAGATCTTTCTTCTCCCTACAACACTCGTTATCATTATCCAGAACCCTATCCCCAAGGTACTCTTGCTCCTCGTCCACGATATCCTGAAGAAACACGACACAATTTCCCGCCATCTCAACCCGCTAATATTTATAATCGTAATGTATACATTTATTTATACTATTATTATTCTATATATACATTATTTATGCTATTAGTATTCTTTATATACATTTATTTATACTATTAGTATTCTTTATATACATTTATTTATACTATTAGTATTCTTAATATATTTATACTATTATTATTCTATATATAAAATATTTATCTACATATATTTATATAATATTATTCAATATATATATCTATTCTTTCATATCCCTATATAGCGCGATCTTCCGCCTCCTCAACAGCGTTTTGTTCCCCCACCCGTTCAACGACCTCTTCCTAAGGACAATAAACAATATTATACTACTGTACCTCCTCGTGATTATTATCCAAATACTCCTTCTTATCCTCGAATCCCCGCGGGATACAGAAATCCTATGCCGTCTAATCGATATGAACAAGATACATATCGAGTATATATCTATATATATATATATATTCTTATTCATATTCTTCTTATACTAATAGTAATAATAATAATGATTATTATTATTACTTGTCTACTATTTCATCATTCTATATATATATCTATATATATATATAGGATATGGAGGACCCCTATACTCCCAGTCCTCTCCCTACTTCTTATCCGGCGGCTCCCTTACCTGCACAGTCGATCCGTGGATCTCAAGTAGGTCCCCTCCCTGCTGGATCCTATCCCTCATTCCCTACCGCCGAAGGCTCCCGTCTCTATGGAAATCCCCTATCTCGACGTAATTTATAATAGATTCATTCTAAAGGCATTACATATACTCTATATATATATATATATATGTATATATACATATAATATACTCATTATTCAACTATGTTTTCTTTTTGTTTTTTTTTTACTGTACATCTTTTACTATATATACATCTATATATAAGCATATGATCTGTATTGTCATTTGTGAATCTCATTTTATTATTTTCAACTTTTTTCTATATATAATATATTATATATATATATATAGTTTATTATAACTCTTTTTGTTCATTTTCCATTTTTTAACATTCTTTTTTTATTTTTTATATATGACTCTATTATTATGATACTATATATATGAACTATTGTAATTCTTATTATAATTCTATTCACATTGTTCATAATTATATTAGTTTTATTTATAATCATAATAATATTAGTTTTATTTATAATCATAATAATATTAGTTTTATAATCATAATAATATTAGTTCTATTTATAATCATAATAATATTAGTTCTATCCACTATCATCAGTATAATAATACATATTAATATAATAAATATAATAATAATCTATAATAATAATATACTTATATATAATCTATAATAATAATATACTTATATATAATCTATAACTATACTATATAAATATACTATATATATTATTAAAATCCATTAATGATTTAATTTCATTTTTCTTGTTTCCTGTACTCTATATATCTATATAGATGTATCTTAATATTCATATTATTCATATTTCTTTTTTTTTATTTTTTCATATTCTCATCTATATATATTTATATATATATATATATCATTAAGTTATGTCTAGTTCAATAATTATGTTTATGTTTTTTGTTGTTGCATATTTTTTTTTCACTATTTAAAAGAATATTCATTTATTTCGTTTCTTGAATTCATTCTCATCCTTTTATTCTCCTTTGTATTTATAGTTAATTTGCTATTTCTTTAGTGTCTTTATTTACTTAAATGTCATCGTTTAATTGTTCTATTTTCCTTCTCATTCTGTATATATTATTTAGTTTTTCCATTTGTTCGTATTTATTATTTCTGTTGTGTCATATCCCTATTTTCTATATATATATATATATATATATATATATATATATATATATATATCCTTATTTCGATGACTTTTGCCATTCTATTCTATTTATTATTTATATATAATATAAATTAAAAAATCTCATTTATATGTTTATTGTTTTAATATTATACATATTCATGTTGCTTTGTATGTATATTATTCCTCGTAACTATTTTTTCTTTTCCAATCTTATATTATTCATTTACATAAATGATACTTTTATTTATCTTAATATTTATACTTTTATTTTGTTCTGCTTTCTTCTTTGACTTATTATTATAGTTCATATTTATTTTTTTTTAATATAACAAAATATATTTATAAATCTTATTACTTTTTCTTAATTAATATAATAGTATTCTTAATAATTAATATATATATATATATATATATATATATTTATAACAATTTAGGCATATTTACTTAAATTACTTTTGTATTCTTGGTTCTATCATATTTTTAATTATATTACTCTTCTTTGAGTTTTGATGAATCTTTTTTAATTTGTTTATTATATTGTTTTGTTTCTTCTTTTTCATCATTATCATTATCTTCTTCATCTTTTTCATTAAATGCACTCATGATATATTTGTATATCACTATATTTGTAATAAAAACAGCTGCCAATGAACTATATAAAGTATTAAATATATATATATGTTATATTTCCAGTTAAAAACCTTATTTGAAATGTTGTAATATATACATACATAATAATAATAATATAAATTTAAATTTAATAAAAAAAAATCTTAAAAAACAATTTTAGTAAAAATAAAATACCCTATTGCTACAGCAGATGACTTTTCAAGAATAACCACTTTTGTGAAAATGAAATATAAAAGTGCATAGGTTGTTAATGGGAACAAAAACATATATAAACTATATTTCATTAGTTTTCCCATGACTTGTTGGTTCTCAGGAAGTTCAAAACTAGATAAAAACTTATGAGAAACAATAATCTTTATGTAATTACAATAATATTTATTATTAACTTACGCATTTTGTTTTTTATTTTGCATGCTTATAATATAAATTCAAATGAAGTTAAATAATAGATTATAAAATAAATATTTGATTAGAATAATAATAAACAAGTAAAAGAATTCAGTTTCATTTAGACTTTTTCAACCGGATTATTCTATTCGAAGAATGTAAATTAAAGGCAAGAGTCAGAAGAAAATCATGGTTATAGACATTGTTTTCTTTTCCTTTTATTTTTTAAAGTATTTGTTTTCTTTTCTTTTTAACATCAATATAGAATATAAAGTGATAAAATGAAGTTAGATGTCAAGGTATTAAGGTAAATTATTAAATGAGATAAATTTGCTATTATTCTTGTAGATATATGTCTCAAGAACATTTTCGTGTTCTTACTGCTATTGAAATGGGTATGAAAAATCATGACCTAGTTCCGATTCCTTTAATTGTTATGATTTCAGCTTTAAAACATGGAGGTGTCCATAAGATTCTTAGTGATCTTTTACGTGACAAGCTTGTAACACATGAAAGAGGAATGTATGAAGGCTATAAATTAACTTATGGTGGTTATGATTATTTAGCTTTACGTGCTATGGTAAAAAGAGGTACTATTGCTTCTGTAGGTCAACAGATTGGTGTAGGAAAAGAATCCGATATTTATATTGTATATATATATTATTATATTATTCATTTTTCTAAACTCTATTATTCTTAATAAGTTTATTTTCATTATATATATATATATATATAATATAGGTTGAAAATGATGCAGGTGAACAATTATGTTTAAAACTTCATCGTTTAGGAAGAATTTCTTTTCGTTCTATTAAATCTGTATGTATTAATTATATTTATCATATTATGTATATATATGTTTTTTTGTTCTATAAATATATATGTTTTTTTTTATTTAATAAGTATAAATATATTTTATATATATATATATATAGAAACGTGATTATCTCAAGTCAGGTCAAAGTGCTAGTTGGCTATATATGTCTCGTCTAGCTGCTATTAAAGAATATGCATTTATGAAAGTATATATTATATTATATATAATATATTATATATATTATATATAATATATTATATATATAATATATAATATATATAGGCCTTACATGATGCTGGGTTTCCTACTCCTACTCCAATTGATCAAAGCCGTCATTGTATCCTAATGTCCTTTGCTCAAGGGATCCCTCTCTATCAAATGAGGGACGTCCCTCATCCTGAACACATCCGAGATCAAATGTTTCAGATGATTATAGATCTGGCTGAACACGGATTAATTCATGGAGATTTCAATGAATATAATATGCTTATTGACGATAACTTAAAATTAACACTTATTGATTTCCCTCAAATGGTATCTACATCACATGTCAATGCGGAATATTATTTTAATCGTGATGTAGAATGTGTATGCCGATTCTTCCTTAAGAAATTATATATAGAAACAGATGACTCTGTATATAGATATAAATATTTATTATTTTCTATATTATTTTCTTTATTATTTTCTTTATTATTTTCTTTATTATTTTCTATATTATTTTCTTTATTTTTTTATTTATTATTCTATTTATTATTTTCTTTATTAATCTATTTATTATTTTCTTTATTATTTTTTTATTATTTTTTTTATTATTCTATTCCTTATTCTATTTATTATTCTATTTATTATTTTAGTTGCTACCAAAATTGGAAAATATTAAAAATGTGAAAGAACTGGATGTTCAAGTATATATATTATATAATAATAATTATTATATAATAATAAATATTATTATAGGTAAAAGCAAGTGGTTTTAAGAGTGAAGATGATGAAGCATTACTTAAATTAATGGAAGAAGGAAGAGAACAAGAAAATGAGGGTATTATAAATAATAATAATGAAGAAGAAGGAGAAGAAGAAGAAGAAGAAGAGCCTGAATCTATAGAGAATGAAGATACTACTAATTATATAGTTGATGAGAATGAAGTAAAAGAATTAGAAGCATATAAAAAACAATACTTGGAAGAAGAAGGAGAAGAAGAAGAAGAAGAAAATGATAATAGTAATAGTGATGATAATAATGAAGAAGAAGAAGAAGAGGAAGAAGAAGAAGAAGAAGAGATTCATCATCAATATGAAGGAAAGAATGTATGCTTCCTTTGTGGAAAGGAAGGACATAAAGCTAAGAAATGTCCTACTGTTACAGGAATTGAAATCAATGATGAGAAAACTCCACAAATTAAACAAAAGAAAATTAAAAAGATTTCTGATTATTCTATTCGTAATAAAGTATATATATATATCAATTGATACCCTATGTTTTATTTAAACTACAATTATATAAAACAAAACTCTATATAAATATACTATACTCATTCCTTTATTATTCTAGATTCGTACTAATTTAGACAAACGTACAGCTCGTAATCAAACAGTTAGTCGTAATATGGAAAAGAATAGAGAACGAAGACTTAATATCAATGCTGCTAAGGAATGGATGTAAGCCTTTTCTTGAATATCATTTATTTGTACAGTCAATGTATTCTATTTTCATGTTATTATTGTTTTTCTACGTGTATCCGTTTATGTTTTTATGTTTTTCCTTATATGTGAATTTTTTTGTCCTATATATATATTTTTGTTTTAAACTTTTGATTCCAGTTCTGAAATCATTCTTATAAGCAAAGGAATGTATTCATGAATTATTGTATGTGTTTAAAAAATCTTTATCAAGTACATTAAAGAAGAAGACATATATTTTTTCTAAAACTCTTCGTATTAAACATTAAATATCAACATAAAGACAAAAAAATAGAACTTCTATATAGTATTCATATCCAAAAAACAACAACATGCGATCGAATTCTAATTAGGTAGAACAATAGAAGATTATAGATTTTCTATAGATTAATCAAATCATTAATGATTCAAGTTCTCTATTTACATGAAATCAATGTACTTTCATTTCCCTAAAAACAACTTCGTGTCAAATGAAGAAAAAAAAAGTCGGAAATTTTATAAACGAAGATAATCAAATAACAAAAAGAAAATAAAAGAAAATCCTATTTTGGATGTATAAATAACCACGAATAATTCCAAAGACGTTACGTTTTTCTATGTTTCCAGACAATGAGTCAGTTTTCTGAAGATTTGTCAGCAGGCTCTCTCACCCAAGAATACGAAGAATAAACTTTTGGCTTTATAAAGATTTAACACGACACTTTGTGATCTATTAAGCGATTAATACAAAATTCTTTTTATATAGTAGGTTTCTACGCTTACTCTATAATTAATATTTGTAAGGTGAATGCTAAGTTATTCTTATTAATTGTTGATTCGATTCCAAAAATAAATAATTATTAAATGTCTACAACTACTATTGATACCAATAAATCTAAAATCTCGATTCTCAATTTAGTTCCAGGTATTCTTTAATTCTTCTTGTTTTCACATCAGTTTTTATGATATTTTTTATATTTAGGCTATGATGCTGAAAGAGACATTGATTTATGTGAACCTTGTATTTTTTCTATTGAGGTTCTTGTTCCTTACGAGTATGTTATTTTTATTCGAAACAATTCTTTTTATTTATCTATCATTTGAGTTTAAAAAGAATAGTTTTTTATATTTTTATTTATTTATAGACTTGACTCCTTTCGCTATAGAGGAATAGAAGCTGAAATATGGACGAATGCATGCGATATTGTAAGGTATAAAAATATTTTATATCTAGTTTTCTTATCAACCTTTATTTTTATTCTTTATATTTTTAATTATATATTTTATTCTTTATATTTCAACTTTTATTTTTATTCTTTATATTTTTAATTATATATTTTATTCTTTATATTTTTATATATTCTTTATTCTTTATATTTTTAATTATATATTTTATTCTTTATATTTTTAATTATATTTTTTATTCTTTATATTTTTAATTATATATTTTATAGTTCAACAGGTAGATGGCATGAGATTCCTTCAGAAAAGATATCCTTAAAGAAATCCCCTTTAGGTCGAGTTCATCAATTTACTGCATGCGTATTACCTATTATGTGTGGTCATTTTGAATATACCGTACGCGCACGTGCACCGAAATCAGGTAATACTGACTGGACTTGGGGAGAGAACTTTCAAAAGAATGGAAAAATTAATGTTACACGTAATCCTGAAGAAAACACATTTGGTCTTACAAGTATATATATATATATATATTATTATTATTATATATAAGAGTAATAATATAATGTATTATAAATAGGAGATATTCGTCAATTCTGGCAATGGTTTGAAGATTGTGAACATACGATCAGTTTACAACCCCATGCGTCACCGCTGACGTCACCCTTAGGCATGTGCGACTTTGACTCCACGGCAGACCAAGTTATTGCATATGTATCAGCATATATGGCAACAAATGCTCTACAAAATGGTGTTTCTTTGGATTCTTGTCGTATATTATTACCGCGATTATGTACGAATAATTGGATTCGAAGTCGCGGGAATTTACGTCGATTACTTGTTTTATTTACTGGATCGTGTTTACGTGCAAATCTCCTTGAAAGAAAGTATATATATATATATATATTATTCTTTATATGAAAATAATGAATATAATACTAAATGATTATATATATATATATATAATTCTTTTTTTTTTTATATAATGATAATGATTATAATACTAAATGATTATATATATATATAGATTGAAGGATATACCTTATAATGAATGTACGTCTCATCACTCCTTCTCCTTCTCCTCCCCTTCCTCTATCGATAGTCATATATGTAAATGTATACCCTCTATTCTACTCAAACTAGCTCTACTTACAGATAATAATAAAAAGCGTTCTGTTCCTAATGATGTTATTTTTGACCTTCTTCTTTCTTATATAAAAAATTCTCCAACTGATGAAATTGATTCTAATTTACCGTTTGATTTAATTCAATTACTTATTCAATCTGATGATGTTATGTTATATATGTATATATCTCGTTTATTACGTGTATTATATGAAAAATCAAATATTATTATTAATAAACACAAGAATATATACATGTCTAATTATGTTGTATATGCTATCATTGAAACACTCAACTTATATTCTGTGTTAGTAACAGAGAATGCGTGTGCCCTTCGTGAACGTGAAGTTGATGACGCTATATATACAGAAGGCCAACAAGGACCTCTTCATCTACTTATAAAGTTCATTCGATCTCTTTATATCGATAAATCTAGATATCCTTTTAATATATATATATATATATTATTTCCTTTATAATATATATATATATATTCCTTAATCCATTACTCGCATGCGTACGTCCCTCAGTGAGAATTCTAAAGGTTATGACGCACTCCGTAAGACTTATCCCAGTGACCAATCAGATTCCAATAAACTTCATAGCTCTTTTTCTTGTAATAACTTCTATAATTATACACGTCCCTCTTCTTCTTGTAACGGCAATAACAATAATAATGGACCCTCACTTTGTATTCATGCATCTCTTTCCCGCTCTTTCTCATCTTCCCGCCTTTCCTCTTTAAATCCCTCATCAGACATCCATGAGCGGGAAACAGCAAATGTTTCTGTCATTTTCGAATCTCTTTTAGAACTTTTTTTAAAAATGAAAGAAGATCATCCTGATTATAAGTATATATATATATATATATAATACTAGTTATTGTTTATTAAATCCTTTATATTTATGATTATATATATATATATATATATATATATATATATATATATATATATATATATATATATATATATATATATATAGTGATATGTCAACACTTATATATGAATTCTGTCAAATTGATGTCTATATACGTATATATATGATAAAGAGAATATTGAAATGTAAAGAAAAAGGAAGTGATGAAACAATTCAATTAATGAAATTATTTGATAGAGTTATTCGCATGGATAATGAATTATTATATGTAGACCAAACATTCAAAGTATATATATGTAATTATTTATTATTAACTATTATATGTAATTATTTATTATTAACTATTATATATATATAGATTCGAATTGTATCATATTATTTGAAATTATTCCATTCACCTCATGTTATTGTATCTCTAACTGCATTAACGTATATTATATTATACTATATTATATTATATTATATACTATTATATACTATTATATACTATTCTATTCTATGTAGTCTTATAGAGTATTCTTCATCATGTCCTTTCTGGATTCTTCTTGCAGGTGTTCCTAATAAGTATTCACAACGAGTATATATATATATTAATTATATATACATTTACAAATAAATCTATAATAATAATATTATTATTATTATATATATAGTTTGTAGAATATTTGGATGAAGGTATGAATCATTGGACACCTATATATGTAAATTCTATACATAAATATAAGGAAGATCTTAAAGATAAAGGAATACTTATTAATGGAGTATATATATTAGATTTTTTGAAATTATAATATAATATAATATATGAATATTTATTCTAATTATTATATATAGGAATTAGATATAAGTTTTTTAGTTCAATCTGAAAATGATTGTATGAGACAAAGTACAATAACATCTTCTCCTCTTTTAACAGCACTGAATGTGACTGAATCTGAAAATCAGAATAACTCTCAAGATGAGGTATATTTATATATATATATATTATTTCTTATGTATATCAACTTATTTTTATTGTTAATTATAGTGATCTTTATATATATAGTTTTTGGATGTCAAATGTCTCTCTCCTTCCTCTCCTTATGATGGAAACTTATCGTTTCTCTAATTATATATATATATATAATTTCATTCATTTACTACTTCTACTTATTATTTTATATATATATATATAAACTATAAACCTAAGAATAATGCTATTCATAGGATTTTTTGTTCTAACCATTCTATCTTTTTTTCTTCTTCTATATATATCATTTTATGGATATTTATGGATTAATTTCATTTTCTCTATTTTTAAATATAATTTTAAAATAATTTTATCCATAAATTTTTTTAGAATTCTATAGAATTCATTATATCTCTTTTCTATTTGTTATATATATATATTTAAAAATTCAGTTATCTTATAATTCTCTCTCTATATAATATCATTTTCCGCTTCTTACGATTTATCACATAATGTACTTTTTTTAAAATAAAAACATATTTCTTCTTCTTTTTTAATTTTCTCCATTTTTCTATAATTATCATATATACATATTCTCTTCCTTTTTTGTTTTTATATATCTATTATATGTATAATTTCATACATATACAATAATTTGTTTAATATAAACTTTTAATCATTTTCTTCATTTTTTCATTTATATTAATATATATATATCTTTCTCTTCTAATACATTTGTATTATCTTCATTTCTAATATTTAGTTATGATAATGTTTTATTTATGTATTTATTTTCTATTAAACTCTCTTTATATTCATTTTATAATGGAATCTATTTAAATACATATATCAATACTTATCTTTTGTCTATTCGTTTTTTTTTTAATATTTATGTCTCCTATTAATATATTATTATATGTATACATACGCGTGTGTATCAATCTATATTTATATATATAGTGGATCAAAGTTCTATTAGATTTCTAAGAGTCTATAAGATTCTTAATTCTCTTTGTTTAATTTGAATTTCTTATTTTTTTCTGTCTCTACTAATAATGCTGTATATCTAAGAATTGTATCAATCTATTCAGATATACAATTATTGATTATAACCTGGTTGTTATATATTCAATAATTGTCTCTTCTTTGTAATATATTCTTCTTCTATGTTTGTTTTTATACTTTTGAATGCCATTATTTATATGTTTATTTTTATACTTTTGATTGTCATTATTTATATGTTTGTTTTTATTTCTTTTCCCTCTCAGTTGCAGCTTTTTTTTTTGATTCTATTATCGCAGTTATTTCTTGTTTTATTATATGTATTCTACTGGCTAATAATTGTTTATTACAATTTTGTTCACTATTTAATTGTTTTAGTATACTGTTATTAATTCTATAAAAAAAAATTAAGTTTTTGTTGCTTTTATATATGTTTCTAGTTGAAAAATTTAATTATTAAGAAAAACTATAAAAACTGTATTTAATTGTTAATAATTAGAGATATTTATTATATAGAATAGACAATAATTCTTCAAAGTTAAATATTGAATGAGAATAATTAGAAAAACGTAAACAGAAAGGAAATATTATTATGAAAATGAATGAAATATATACAAGAATTCTGTTTTTGATATGTATAGTATGCTATATTCATATTGATATAACATACGACATATAATAATAATAATATATATAATATATATAACGAAAAGATCAACAATAATAATAAACAACACATTGAATACACGAAGATAAAGAAATATATACATATAAATAAAAGTATATATAAATAAACAAAACTGATTATTAAAAAAAAAAATAAAAATATACTATTGTAAAAAAAAAAATCGATAATAATATGTAGATAAAAAAAAATGATAATTATATAATAAATGATTATATATATATATTGAAGAGTGTCAAATGAGAATAATAGATTTAAAAAAAAATGAAAGAAATATAAATATTATAAATATTAATTATGATAAAGTATAAATAATAAGTATAATATGCTATTTCTAAGACTGAATTAAAAAAATCATAAGAAATAATAAACATAAAATATACTATAAATGAAAAAAAGAAAAATAACAAAGAAAAGGAGAAAAAATATGTATATATATATAAGTGAAGAGAAAGAAATAGATTAAAGAAGAATGGAAATAATGATAAAGATATAAGTATTTATATATTTATATCAGGAATAATAATAATCAAGTACTAGGTTAGATGCCGTTCTTGGAGAGAAAGAAAATTTAATGGAAATTATATATATATATAATTAATAGAAATAATAGTGAATAAATAAAGATACATATGTCATTTTCAAAATAAGGAATATATGATATTGATAATATCATCTTTGTTTATTTACTATTAATAAGCATATATAAATATAAATAGATGGTATACACAGGTAATATATATATATATATATATATATATTTTAATATCTCTTCTCCTTAGACGATAGCGCTATTTCATCCCCGTGGGAACGTTTATAGAAATAGATTATATATAGAAATATATATATATATACTTATTTCCTCTACTACGCTCCTCTTTATGTGTTTTTTCTTTGTTACAACAATCCTATATAATAATAATAATAATAATAATAATAATAATAATAATAATAATAATAATAATAATAATATATATATATATATATATATATATATATATATATATATATATACTCTGCATTTACATTGAGGTCCGCAGAGTATACCTGCCTGGAAACACTCGCAGTATTTCTTCAGACAACCGCTTCGAAGGCAATTGCATCCTTTACTGTGATACACACGATCCTATATATAATAAACATTAAAAACAATTAAAAAGATAATAAACATTAAAAAGATAATAAATATTAAAAACAATTAAAAGATCTTAAAAAGATAATAAATATGAAAAACAGTTAAAAAGATAAAAATTAAAAAGTTAAAAATTAAAAAGATAATAAATATGATAATAATAATAAATATAATACTAATAATAAATATAATAATAATAGAATACAGTTTTATGATTTGTATCTTCTTGGATTTTCGGTTTAAATGCGTCAGGATTACGCGCCAAAATGATTTTACGAGAATCTTCAATAGCTTCTTTATGATACTATAATATAGAATATAATATAGAATAATATAATATAGAATACATAATATATATATATATATATATAGAATAGAATATAGAATACATAATATATATATATACATCATTATTATAGCAATCACTACATGCACAGTCATTGCAGAGTCTACCTGCACAGAAACATTCACAATATAACTTTAAACAATGAGTTTTACGACAATGACAATGTTGAGGCTATATATATAATATATATATAATAGAATAAAAATACAATAGATTTGAGTGCATCATGTGAATTGAGTGGTAATTCAAGAGCTGCGTCACTTGAAGATAAAGATGACGCGTCCTCGTCATCATCTTTTAATGTTTTTGTCTTTATTATATGATTATCATTCATCACTTGAGAATTGGATTTTCCCGCGGGATTCTCTCGTATTGCTTTAGATTCATTAGAAGTAATTCTTTTAGATCGATAATGATGAGAGTATTTAGTAGTATATTCCTCATCATCATCATCTTCTTCATCAAATAATGTATCATCCTCATTAACGGAATCATTTAATAAAGATGAACTACCATTTCTATATATATATATATATATATATATATATATATATATATATATATATATATATATACAGTTGATCTGAATCACCAAGATCTTTAGAGGTAGCGCTGAGAGGGGTTGAATTATTTTTGGCGGGAAATTTTGAATTGATGGACAGAGTAGAGTCCTTAAGAGAGGCTGACGCAGCAATCGTCATAGATTGTTGAGTACTATTATTTATATCAGTTGGTGAATTTGTACGAGATGAGCTTTTGATTGGTGGTTTAGAAATACTATTCATTGCTTTTGATGAAGTTGTTGAAGGAGGTGTACTGTTAGTACTGTTAGAATCTGTTAAAGCCTCTGAGGGATCTCTTTGATACTTTTTGGTTCTAGAGAAATAATAAGATTATAATAATAATAAATATATTTATATATATACGTCTTTTCCCTCTCCATCTTATCTTCTAAGAGTTTTGTCAATATTGTACCATCTCTCAAAGCATCTTCCTATATATATAATATATATAATATAATATTCAAGTATACTATATACTCCAAGTTCATTAATATATCTCTGAAGAACGGGGTCAATATTCTTTCCGTTTTTTCCATTTGTCTTTGTATTATTATTATTATTATTATTATTATTAACATTATTATTTTTATTAACATTATTATTAACATTATTATTATTATTATTATTATTATTATTATTATTATTATTATTATTATTATTATTATTATTATTAACATTATTATTATTATTATTATTAACATTATTTTTATTATTATTATTATTATTATTAACATTATTATTATTATTATTATTATTATTATTATTACTAACATTATTAGTATTAAGAGTATTATATGTAGACGAAACAGGTATAGGTCTATAGATAAATATAAATAATAATAAAAAAAAATTAATAAAGAAAATGAAATCATACTGTGATGGAATCATATTTGTATATCTAGTGGCTAACGTCAAAGGAACACCATTTGATGACGCTATTGGCGTCATTGTAGGCATATTTCGAATCTTAAATCCAGCTCGACAAGCACTTTTATCAGGTGTCTTTATATATATTTATATAGAATTATAATAAATCAAAGTATAATATACGTAATACTATAAATCAATAATAAATCAATAGAACAATAAAAAAATAACTTGAAAAATACTTGTGAAAAATCTAGTGGTTGTACCCATGCAGAAATAGGTTGCATGTTTTCATACAATATAGGTTTCTGATCTATATAAGGTTGCATAATTTCTGGACTTCGTTGATACATAGGAAAAGGTGAATCTTGCATTATAAAATAAGGATTTGGAGAAAAATAGGGTCTAATAAGAGATGCACTAAATATATATTTTATAGCTAAAATCATCTACAAACCAAAACTATTTTATAAACATATGCATACCTTGTAAGAATTTCTGGAGAAAAAGGAATGAAACCCTCAATTGGTGTTAGTTGTGATAAAGGTGGTAAACTGTTCAGAAACGGTGTCAATGGAGATATTCCCTATGTGAAATACATATTAGACGAATAATAAATAGATTTTACTGTTCTCATTGCAGAATGATGTACTTCTTTTGTCTTCTCATTATCTTTAGAAGCAGGCAAAATTGGAGTTGAACACTTATTGTCATCCATGAAGATGAAATCTAATGTATCTCAACTATTAATGACAATAAAAGTTTGCTCGTAATAAAAACTTTTCTCCTTGTTTATTTACAACTATTGCCCGTTTCTTTTTTTTTTCGACATAAAAAATGAGAAAAATCCAGAAACCCATCCATGTCCCCATTCAAAAATTTGATTGGATGAACCAAATGTAAATCTAGTCAGGTTTTTTATTTTATTATACATAACAAGTTATCGTGATTATTCTGTTATGTTCACCCTATTTTTTAATTTTTAAAAATAATTGATAGTTTTTACTAATAATTATAAAATAAACTCTATTTTTAAATAGAATTAATGATATTCTTGACATCTTGTTTATATCATATCATAGGAAATATATTTTCTCTTATATCATTGATATAGCACTCTTTGATTCTCATTATTACATTAAAATCAATGTTATTTTCTTTTATATAGATCTATGAAAGAACATCTAATAAAATCTTACATTATAAAATGAATATTCATAGTTCACTTTAACTCTTTTCAGCAAATTTTCTTCATTTTCTTTTTGTTTCTAGTTTTTTCTAATCATTGAGTTTATTTACAGAGAATTCAGATAATATTTGAAAAGAAGAATCAAGTGCTCCTCATTTTATCCTTATAAAAATGTTAACTTGGTCTATTACATGTTTTTATTGAGTATTTTATATGTAATATATACGAGAAAAAATATATATAATAATAAAGATTAAACACAACACTATGAACGTTATACGATTATTCATATGAATAGAAACATTATATAAATTAATAAAAATAACTGTATATTTTATATAATATTAAAGTATTAAAAATATTATTGATATCCTTTATTTCTGAATATATATTATTCTTTTCATTATTTCTGAATATATACTGCTTTTACATATATACATGATATTTAAATTACATATCATATATAATCCATAAATTAACTGGCTATTTAAATATCTTCACGACTTGTTTGCAATTATGTTAGATTTAATTGTAAAGGATGTTGTTTATATTATTTAAATAAATTGATTGTGTAGAATAAGAAAATATAAGCTATTATAAGATTTAAAAAACGATATATCTCATACAGTTGCCACTTTTCTGCAATTGATCATTTTTCACTTTTTCTCATTTTATGTTATGATATAAAAGTTTTTATGTAGAAAAATAAATGAGTAATGAAATAAATAGAAATCTCGATATTTTTATTCAATAATACAATATATATATATATATCAAATAATGAGGAACAACAAAAAAAGAAAGGAGGGAAAAATAGCCAACAAGTTTGCTTAATAACACTATTGACTTTTTAAATATTATATACTAGTCATAATAATGATATTCAAAAGTAAAATAGCAGACTATTATGAAGAGAAAATACTGGATATTCATAAAATGGATCAACTGATTTGTATGTCAAAGCTGCCAGATCGTTGTAAAAATAATTCACATGTAATTCCTGAAGTCTTGAGTATCTCAGAATATATTGAAAAACCTTTACCACTTCTAATGGACAGTAATTTCATAAATCATTTTATTTAGCTTTATTTGTAATTATTCTAGATATATCTATAGAACCTTTAAATGAAAATCTGAAGTTGTATATAGTTAGAACAGAGAAAATGAATAAATTTATAAAACAGGAAAGAAATGATGTTCAATTGTTGGAAACGTGGAGTGAATCTTTATTCGATGTGAATAATATGTCTCATACCTATAAGACATTGAATTGTGCTTTAATTAATATGGACGATCACTGGGACCTCATGACATATATACAACAGTTTATTCCCAATGATAAATGGTTTCAGATTCCTTCAAACTTTCCTGGGAAGAGTGATTTGTTTCTATTAGCAGTGTATATATATATAAATATAGTTTAGTTATTATTATATTTATAATATTTTGTTTATATCTATAAATATAGTAAATGTAAAATAGATGATTATGTTCCCTATTTGAAATCAGATATAAATATATTTAATATTGCTAAGAAGATTACCAGAGAGCAATATACAACAATAGATACTATATATAATGAAGAGAATATATATACTTATTCCATAAAACCTTTTTGTTTCTGTAGTTATTTACAAGAAATTCATCCTCTTT
>JBBPEB010000033.1:165000-252500 GCA_039096225.1 Blastocystis sp. Blastoise
AACTTGTAACAGAAAGAGATAATTCAAAATCAGACTCGGATACTGTATATAATTATTGTCTTTATTTCTTATCTGTTTTTGTTTGTTTAGTATAAAGATATTTTATTGAATTCCTGGAATCATATATTATCTCTATTTAACCACGAATATTTACATTTATATCATTCTCTTCTTCGTCTTCAACAAGTAGATAATTCATGCAAGTATATTAATAGTATTATTATATTGAGTATTAATTGTATTTATGATTCTATACAAGTTTATTATTTAAAAGATAATCATAATAATCATAATAATCATAATAATCATAATAATCATAATCATAATCATAATCATAATAATATTAATCATAATCATAATCATATATTCCATAGTGAATTTGCTATAGAAATCAAGAAATATAGCAGTTTAATCGATAGTACAAATAATAAGAAACAAGTATACTATTATCTATAATACATATAATATAATATAATATAATATATAGGCTGTATCTTCTATGATGATCTCGCAACAAAAACAAATTTCAAATTTATTCACAAAATATACATTAAAAGTATATACTTAAACATTATTCATTCTATTAATGACTTTGTTCCTAGAGTGAGGATTGTGTCTCTAAGGATTCTATTACTCATTCTATATTAACTACTTCTCTCCAAGCCTCAATTCCCACGGTTTTATCTATCATAACTTATTTCGAAAACCCTTTATTTACTCAACTATATACTTATTTCTCTTCATTTATCACTTATACAGCCATAGTATATATATATATATTATTGTTATTATTATATTCTTATTATCTTATAGTATATATATATTTTAATCTTATTATGTACTTATAGTCTAAATCCCCCATTGATCCCTCACAAATATTAACGGCAATCCCTGGATTTCTACAATGTGAAGAGGGAATCGAAGAGTACAAGAATAGTATTTCTACAATCCCTCATCCATATGCCAACGAATTCTTTTCGAAAGATCATACAAAATGCAGATACCTTGAGGATAGTACACAATTTGAATTATTATATAATGATATAAAATTATTGGCTGGATTTATTTCAGAGAGAATTCAGCTTTTCGATGAAAATATAATTTATAACTCAGTTTCATTTCATTCAAAAGAAACTCTTCAAACTCTCCAATCATATACAAAGAAAGATATGACGTCAGCATTAGATCACGTGACATCGTTGTTACACATAATGGAGGATTCTTCAATCTTATTGGTTCATACTATTCATGACACACCTGGCTTCATCGATTATTTATTTATTACTATAGAAAAAGAAAATAATAAGGTGAATTACATATCCAGTATATTAAAATCCCTCAATACTCAAATAGATTCATATCGCTGTCATATAAACACTATTAATGAGAATAAGGACCTATATATCAATTACATGAAAGAACTCTTAGAATATGTATATATATATATTTTATATATATTTTATATATATATAAATCAACTATCTATATATATATAGCTAAAGAAAGATATGAATCAACTCTTTTCTGATTATAATTTTACTCTCACATCGTCAAATATACTTTAATTCTGAGGTTAATCATTATATATTAATTAATTGAATTTACTCTATTGCATGTTTTCTGTCTAATTATTCTACAAGTTCTTCAACGTTATTTTTTAACAGTATTCACTTTTAGTTTTGTTTGTATATAATAAATATATGGGAAAGCGTATAGATAATCAAGTATTTATGTATATATAAGTTACCAAAGAAAAACACAACAAAAGTATATAATAATGTACATTTATAAAACACAAGTAGTAATTAATAACAAATAAATATATAAAAGATGTATATAAATAAGTAGCTAAGAGAGAACATCTTTTGTTTGTGTCGATGTTGTCACATGATTCTTCGATGCCATTAATCTATATATATAAAGGTATATTATAGATCATATAGCATAATAGTTATTTAGATATATATAAAGGTATATTATAGATCATATAGCATAATAGTTATTTAGATATATATAAAGGTATATTATAGATAATAGATAGTATAGTAGTTATTTAGATATATATAAAGGTATATTATAGATAATAGATAGTATAGTAGTTATAAATATATATATATATACTCTGATATAAATCCATAAGCAAAAATAATAAGGAGACCAGCGAAAAACACAAATGAATACTGTTCCAATAACTTATAACGCATAATCTTATTCTTGTAATAATTTATATTTAAATACATATTTTGTAAATCTATATATATATTATTATTAAGATTAACTTAATATCAAAACAATCATATAGAAATAAATGGTTTATAATAATAATATTATTATTATTATTAATATATATATATACGTCGGTCATATTCGAAAGGAGAGGGGAATGGGAAGAAGGAATCATAAAAGTCTTTTAAGGCCTTAATAACCGCGGGGGAAGGAGAGTTCATGTCATCATTAATGCAAATAAACTTGGAATGACGAGCACGAATACTATCCAATTTCTCAGTAGTATAATTATAATCGTCATTAATCATTTCAAAGGCAACTGATTGGTCATCTGTAGTATCCACGTGATCTTCAATGTGCGTCATGGGTGATAAATCTAATTTTTGACGTTGAATTACGTTTGATTTAACCGATGACACAGCTTCGTCACATGCCATAAATAATTCAAATCTATATATAGAATGAATAGTATTAATAGTATTCTTTATTTTTAATTTTGACTTTGATTATATTATATATTATATATTATATTTTATATTATTTTTTATATTCATATTTATATTTATAGTCCACATCCTCTCTCTTATCTCTCTCTCTCTATATATATATATATATATATATATATATACGTAACAGCCGGTTTAAATTTTGTGATTCGTTTATATTGGCCATCGTGATCCTCATATTCTGTAACAGTAACAGCCTCTGGAGATATACATCGACTTAATCTCTCTACCTTCCTATATATACATATAATAATACTTATATATAATAATAAACTAAACATATATATATAATATATAATAATAAACTAAATAAATATATATATATATATGTAATATAAATATACTCATCATTAATCTTTCCATCTTGAATCATAGCTAGTAAAGTTCTATATTCATTAATATCAGCAATACCATCATGATTTGTATCTATAAACATATCCCATACCGCTCTTAAAGAATCAATTTCCTTCTCTTTCTCTCTTTCCATCATATATCGGAAATAAGTAAAAGCATATTGCATGTCTTCAACATCACGAAACCGATGGGAGGATGTCTTCTCAAATTCACCACTAAAACGATGAGATACTTCCTCAAGCACGTGTTTATTCAACATATGAGGCATGTGCGCAGGCACGTGAGGCTTCCCTTTGACTTTCCCAAATACATTAATAAATTGTTTAATAGTATATATAAGAGACTCTCTATATGTATCTACCAATCTTCTTCCTATATATATATATATATTATATTATATATATACAGATATCAACATGGAATTATTTTATAATATATTTATAGTATGGAAAAATAGATTATAAACATTATAGATATAAAAAATATAATAATTATTATTATTTTTATTAATATATATATATATATATACCATGTGCATCTCGTTGGCCATCAATAATTTCCCGCTCTTGCTCTGCGCGGTAAGATTCATATACAGAGGGATTAATAGAATCATCTCCTTCTCCTTCTGTGTCTTCATCCCCGTGGGAATAATAAGCATAATCATCATCATGAACAAGTTCTTCGTAAATAGAATCATAATCATAATCTTGGGAAAACCCAGTTTCATCCGTGATATTAGAAGTATTTCCATAAATAAAAGTATTCTTATGTAGAGCAGCCTTTCCCGTGAGAATCTCATGGATCTCTTGGAGATCCGATGTACCGAATCGTAACGTAAAGTAACGACGCACGTGAGGTGAGCCAAGGTCAAGAGTAACATTATTAAAGAGAATTTGTTTATTTATATAGTTATATATAAGCATATCGTTAACATCTTCTTTGATTACTGTTGTTAGAGATGACTGTGTTTCATTGTTCTCAGAGACTGGAATAGTATTCTCCATTGTCTCATTAATTGGATTTACCATTTTAATATTATTTGAAAAACTATAAATAAATTTAAAAAATAAATAAATAATATAAATAAAATAAATAAATAATATTAATTAAATAAATAAATAAATAAATTTAAAAAATAAACATATATATATATACATTTGAGTATCTAAATATTCATATAATTCTTTCAATTTCTTATGTTTATCCTATATAAATATAACGTTATATACATATATAAGAGAGAACTATCAAACAATATATATATATACTTACTTGATTACACATAGTTTGAACTTCTTTCTGAATCCCGTGGGAATCAATCTCTAATGAAATAGCTATTTTTGGTTTCTCAATTCTCTCTTTATATATATATCGTATACGATCTAATCCCTCCTTTTCTATAACGTATATCGTTTGATTGGTCAATTCATCTTGAATTGTATCTTTTATATATGGATGAATAGTCTTCTTATAATATTGATTTTCCGTGAATATTCCTAAGTCTATAGCACAATGAAGTTCTTTAACTACGGGAATACAGAGATTAATAGTTTTATACTCAGGATATAAATAGGATAATATATGTCTACTTCCTATATGTATATGTTGATATATACATGTAGAATATTTATAGGTAAGAGATATATTAGTATAAATAGAATTATGTTGAGTTAAATATTGTCTATAAATCTGGCGACAAGAATGACGCGGCTTATAATTCGGATAAGTTGACATCAGACGTGTCTGAATATTACTGGATCCCAAATAAATCGTCTCTGGAGAAGAAGAGGCAGAGAGAGGGATCGTTTGGCGGGAAATGGGGGATACCTTTGAAGGATTTGTATTCTGTACTATAACTGTATCATTAATGAGTAATTCCCCGTGAATAATATCAATATCTGTTGAATTCTTCTCTTTTCCCTGAGAAAAAGATACAGGATAGAGTATAGGGTCTTCTTCAGAGAGATTTATATATCCATTATTTGTATATAGATCTTCTTGAGAATATTTATACGTATAGAGAAGATCATAGTCTTTATAGATATTTGGTATATAGAGATTATTAGATATAGTGATATAACCCTCATTAGATATGTTACGCACGTGATATGGAACACTAGTAAATGGACAATCGAATACCATACTTTGTGGAGTTTCCACTTCTCTTGTTTTGGAATACAATTCTAAATAATGAATTAGATTTGTATCGAGACATTTTGTTTTAATTTCATCGGTTTTTCCTTCTGGAATAGTGTTATTTTCTCCATTTCCTAGAGGATGAAGCATAACAAAGGCAGGTGGCATCATGACATCATCAAGATCCCCGTGGTTATCCACAGTTTCTATATGTTCTCCTTGTATATCTCCAAATGGATCTGTATATATAGGTATATATAATGTTGAATAATGTTGAGTAATATTATAGAGAGAGCAGTAATAAGGGGTCATATCCGGCAGGGGAGACCAAATGTCGATGAAGGGGAGGGAGAAAGGCACTCGAAGGATGGTGAAGGAATAAGAGAGAATAGACTCCTATATAAATATATAGTCATATATATATATATATATATACATCTAATGTCTTAACCTTAATAACCATGGGAATAGATGATGAGATAGATGTGTTATATATAGTTGTAAATATAATAACTAACGATTTATAATAAGAAGAATAAATACTCTGATAAACTTCAACTATATATAGTATTTCGTTAGTGATTAATAAATATATAAAATACAATAATACTAATAATAATTATTATTATATATGTATATACAGTCATCAGGGAAACTGATTTCAGAAATAGTATTATTATTCTCGACAAATGATTGGATATCTAGAAATGAGTATTGAAATCGACTATCC
Organism: Blastocystis sp. Blastoise; assembly: GCA_039096225.1. Lineage (NCBI taxonomy): Eukaryota > Bigyra > Opalinata > Blastocystidae > Blastocystis > Blastocystis sp. Blastoise. Next base: position 170,953 of record JBBPEB010000033.1, read on the forward strand.
AGAAGAAGTTTTTCTGGAGATGTTGGTGTTAATGTGACTTTAAAGGGATGGTCTGTTGCTAATTGTTTAGATATCTCTATATAAGGTAATATATATATATATGATTAAGTATATAATGTAATATATATATATATAGATACCCCCATGAATAAAATTGGTATCATTAAGAGGAATATCTAGAATTGTGTTCATTTCTGTCATTTCTACTCCGTACAAATTGATTCCACAATCGAATCCATCGAATCCACATTCTTTATTGTTACAACCTCTATCACATGTCTATATATAGATGTATATATATATATATATATATATATATATATATATATATATATATATATATATATATATATATATATATATATATATATATATATATATATACTCCATCTCCAATCCAATTGGATGGGCAACCACTTTTACACGTGCCCTTACTAACTATAATATAATATAATATAATATAATATAATATAATATAATATAATATAATATAATATAATATAATATAATATAATATAATATAATATAATATAATAGTTTATAATAGTTTATAATAGTTTATAATAGTTTATAATAGTTTATAATAGTTTATAATAGTTTATAATAGTTTATAATAGTTTATAATAGTTTATAATAGTTTATAATAGTTTATAATATAATATAATATAATATAATATAATATAATATAATATAATATAATATAATATAATATAATATAATATAATATAATATAATATAATATAATATAATATAATATAATATAATATAATATAATATAATATAATATAATATAATATAATATAATATAATATAATATAATATAATATAATATAATATAATATAATATAATATAATATAATATAATATAATATAATATAATATAATATAATATAATATAATATAATATAATATAATATAATATAATATAATATAATATAATATAATATAATATAATATAATATAATATAATATAATATAATATAATATAATATAATATAATATAATATAATATAATATAATATAATATAATATAATATAATATAATATAATATAATAATATATAATATATACCTGGTTTTTCACTACTTGTGCTTCCGTGTCCATAATTATAGGATTCTTTACCTTTCTCACTTGTTGAATCATTCCCCTGGGAATTCTTGTCTTTACAGTCACCTAAATCAAATAAACATGAGGCAACATTACAGGCACTATCACAATAACCATCTCCTAAATATTCCCAATTGCCTATATAGTATAATATATACTATATTCATGTAGATATGATATATTAAAATAAATATAGCAAAATATAAATATACTAACCAATAAATCTCTATAACAATAAAAAAAATAAACATATATATATACAATAATCTGCACATTTTGGTGTTTCCCAAGATTCGAAGAACTTCTGACCTTTTTGAATGGATAAGAAATCTTGAGGCCACGTGACTGACCCCAACATGACGTCATCATTAAAGTATAAGAACCAATCGGATAATCCGGGGATTTGATGAAGATGAGTTTCAATAGCAGGAGAAGAAAAAGTAGGCAAATGACTATATATATAATAATAATAATAATAATAATAATAATAATAATAATAATATATTATATATTATATAGTTAATAAAAAAATGTATAAAAATATCTAACAACATAATATATAAGTAAATCAATAAACACTATTATATACATATAATATCATAAATAAATCAATAAACACTATTATATATATAACACATACGTTTTATTAGTGAATATTTCTTCGTGGGTCACGACTTGAATCTTCTTATTATTGATATCTAACCACGAAGGTATTTGACCATTTGTTACTAAATATACCTTACGAATCCAAGGAGCATAGGTAAATAATGACCGAAAAGAGTATCTAAAAGTGATATATAAAAACTATCAATCTTTTATATACTTTAATTCATTATTATCTCGATAACGATTTTGAGAAATAGCCATATCTTCCATTTCTAAAGTTTCATTATCATGTAATTTTTCATGAAGATATTGCTTTTTATATTCGTACATTTGTTTAAACCATATAGGGTCTGAACCATTTACCCAAGTATAAACAACGTCAATTGCTGGTATGCATAAGTGATAATCAAAAGGTTTTCCTCCTAAATTATTAGAATATTCATTAGAACAATAGGATTCTTCATTTTCAACACGTAATTTTAAAGAAGAATTAACAGAATATGTCAATAAAAGAACTGAAAAAGCAAAATATATCAAGAATCCACATCTAAACATTATATAGTTATATTATATTATAATCGTTAGAGTATACATAAAAATAGAACTGTATTTTGAAGATAGAATTGTTAACAAACAACTTTTTGAACGTTTCATTATCCTTTCAGGAAGAGAGCGATTACTTGTATCATCTCCCATTTATGTACTGTTTCAAATAAAGAAGGATAAAATAAAAAGAGTATTTAAAGAACACATTTGTTAAAAACATGGAATACTTGAAGAATTCTCTTTTAAAATCAAGATTTTCATGGAAGCATCATTTTTTTTACTTTTTATTTATTTACTTTAGTTATATAGAGAATCGAATAATTAAATGTTATTTTAAAATAAAAATATTCAAATAATACTGTTTTAAATAAAAATTCTCAAAATAAATAATTGATTTTATAGATCAATAGAAGTATTTGTTTAAGCATCATTTTTTAATGGATACAGTGAAGTATGTCAATTAGAACATTGATTGGATTGTTTATTTTATCAAAAGAATTATGAAAATACGATAATGAGTGTGTATCAATAAAAAGCACAACAACTACAGAGAATACGAATCTTAAATATCCAGAGTATGTAAGAACAAACATATGAGTTAATTTAATTGAAAAAAAAATGTAAGAAGAACAAAAATAAAATGATATATAAGATATGAAAAATGAAAAATGGAAAAAAATAATATACATGAATTAATGTTACTATAGAGACTATTTTTATAAGTATTGTTGTTGAATTAATGGATTAAAATAAATAGAAAGAAATCAATAATATTATATGATTATAAATATAGAGGATATATATGAAACATGAAAAAAGATCAAATATATTTATAGAAATGAAAACAAATAAATAATGATATGATAATAATGTATATATAAAATATTTGTCGAATATTCTTTGAAGTAAAGGCACTAGTGTTATTAGCAGAAGACTCGTCAATGATAACAGATGATATATTATTGAGTGCTGACATTATTATTATTATTATTATTATTATTATTATTATTATTATTATTATTATTATTATTATTATTATTATTATCTGAGATATTATTATTATTATTATTATATGCTTTATTATTATGTATGGAATCAGACACACTTGGTGAATGATTCATATCTTCATCTGTATATATATCTTCTATATTTGTATGTAGAGCAGTAGAAGAAGGAGAAGGAGTAGGAGGTTGAGAAATAGGAGTAGAAGACAACGAAACACTATTGGTTTCCCCAGAAGCATTATAGAGTCGAGGAATACGGAAAACTGTTGTTATTACAGAAGTAGTACCAATTGTGTTATTATTATTATTATTATTATTATTATTATTATTATTATTATTATTATTATTATTATTATTATTATTATTATTATTATTATTATTATTATTATTATTATTATTATTATTATTAGAGAAAGGATGAGATGATTGAGAGATGGGTACCATTTCGATAGTTGTGGCTGGATGTGCGTCATTTGTGTTCGCAACAGTACTAGTATGCATCATAATAATATTACTATCATTATATATGACATGAGAAGTATTGTTAACATCCCTAAAATATAGATCTGAAGGAGAAGAAGAAGAAGAAGGAGTTGAAACAGCGGAGGAGGAAGAGGAAGCAAGAGGTGTTGACTCATCAATAATCTCTTTTGTATCATAATAACGACGACCCAGGCATATATCGTTATTTGGAAGCTGAAGAGCCTATATATACATTATATATATTATATATATTATATATATTATATATATATTATATATACGAGTTCATGAGCTTTTTGAACCTTACCAAAAGATTCCGTAGTATATATATAATATGTATATATATATAAATATATATATACGTATATAAAGCAAGAGACTTGAGAGGGGGTACAGTACTAAGTTCATCTTCATCTTCTCCTAAAACATTTGTATATAGCACACAATCCTCACGGGGATAAAAAATAACGGTGAAGAAAGCCATATTTAAAAATAAACAGATTTCCGACAAAAGTATATCGTAAAAAACAGAATTCGAATCGATGGATGATGAGAACACAATAGGGAAGATCACGTGACGAATGGAAATAGAGATCTAAATGATTAATATATTATAATTATAAAATGAAAACGTAAATAAAAAGAATATAAATAATATAATGAATATAAATAATAGATAATGAATATATATAATATAATGATAATATAATATATATAATGTATATAAAATATTGAATATATATACTACTTCAAGGATCAAGATAACAGAGAATATTTGATATATAATATACTTTGCATATCTATATATATATAATATAAATAATATAGTATATTAAAATATACCTATAGTTTATATATAATATAGTATAATATAATATATATATGCTGGTGATTTATAAGGATTTAGGCCGTCTTTACTAACAACATACATCTGTTTATAGCAATATAGAAAAGCATCATGCATGTTGAATACGACGTGAATAGCAATAAGTATGATAATAAATAAGCAATAGAAATGATAAGTAATCTCGTTATAGGTCTCCATATTAGATAAATTAAGAAGACATATACATCCATAGAATAGAATTGCGAATATATATGTATGTATCCAATCATCACGAAGATAATTATTAGTAATGACGCACCAACCCTTCGAATATATTAATAAGTTGGCTACGAAATAAGTTTGAAAAAGAAGATTTGCACAAAGCATGACAATGGACCAATCATATGTATTTAAGCCCTCTTTATAGCTAATCATTCCCCAAACAACAGAAGATACAACGCACGTGATCTAGAGGGATTTCATATAGTAATTATCATATATATTAAGAAATAAATTATAACAATATTTATAGAGGATTCTGAGAAAATTATAAATATACAAGTTTCAAATAAAGAGAGGGAAAATAAGAATTTTGGAGGGCATTGAAATGATGGTGTGCCTTGCATGCCATGACCTCCCAGAACACAACGAGACACAAATAAAGTACGGAAAGAACAATACTTAACGGAAGTAACTTTCGATGTCCTGGTGTTAATATAAGTATATCAGTTAACTATATATATAATATTATATTATATATATATATATATATATATATATATATATATATATATATATATATATATATATATATATATATATATATATATATATATATAATATAATAATTTAATATATTATATAATATATATATATACAGCTCCTGTAGGTCTAAAACATTGTGAGTAATCGTCTTCTAATTCGGAGCAATCGATATTCAAATAAGAACAAGATTTCTGTATATATATACACTCACTTCTACAAATAGTCCAGGGCTTGAGAACTACATATATATATAAGTATATAATAATATAAATAATAGAAATATATCATTTATATACAAATTAATATTTAAAAAAAAATAAAAACAATATAAATATCATTAATATACAAATTAATATTTAAAAAATAATATAAATAATATACATTCATAAGAACTAATACATTGAGGAAAAGCTATAGAACAAGACAAGGATCGAATTGCATCTCTACACCAATCTGAAGGTTCATTTCCATTAATTAAATCATTATACACATCTTGTGCTCTAATTTGAGAAATATTTAATGATATATAGTCGATGCTCTTAATAGAGTACATAGAAGTTGAAGTAATATTCACAAGTGAAGCATAATTGTAAGATGTAATTTGACAAAACGCACTTGTATTTACCTTTTCCATAGGGCCTCCACAATCATATACATTTTCTTTGTAATATAATTTAGGAGAAAATGCTATGACTCCATAAAACAATACAGGAAAAAACAAAATGAAAAAAGCAGAATTCATTCCTTAATTGATACTTTGATGTATATTCCTATGATCAAAAAGAAAATGAAGAGAAAATAAGAAAAATATGTTCTTAAAATGGATAACACAAAGGTTAAATACACACTTTCCAAATTGAAACAACTACAAAAAACACTTTATGATTAACGAAAAACCAAGGAAATACTATCACAATTTCTTATGCTAACAAAACTGTGTATTTACTGAATAAGATATGCTTTAATTCTTGTTTTATTTATCAAAAGCAATTTGCATAAACATATGGTATCTTCTGTGAACTAGTTATCCAAAAAAATAGCGCTTGATGAGTAACACGATTTTAAATATATTACTTAATATGTGTTATTTTAAGTTAACTTATAATTAAAAATGATAATACATAAATAGAAAAACAATAAAATGCATATATCTGAATTGAAAACAACGAATCCATTTTCTAATAAATATTATAAATTAAATTAAATTCTATAAATAAAAATCAAATTACAAATATATTGAATATCTTTTTCCCATAATATAAAGTCTATTCGATAATTTGCTTCTATAAAAACTCTTTGATTTTTAAAAGAAAGCATGATCATCTATTAGTTAGACAACATAATAATTGATTAGTTATTACCTAACACTAATTGATCTCTATGTTTAAAATAGATTTACAAATTATCAAATTATTTTCATTTATATTATGTTTGTAAATATATATAATATATATATATGACTCTAATAACTTTAGAACTATCAATTATATATATATAATAAATTGTATTCAATAAAATACAATAATTTTTCTTGTTATGACTATTTTTTTCCATGTTATTAACGAAAAAAGTAATTTATATTCAAGTCGATAATCATAGTTAATATGAAAAATACACATATTTTTATGATCTTATATATATATATATATTAAAACATAATAAATAAAAACAAAACACATGTAATATTAGAATAAATATTGTTACATAAAAAAATGTTTAGATTATATATTAAACACTTTAAACTTTAGTAGCCTTAGCTTCCTTCTTAGCAGGAACTTTAGTAGCAGCCTTAGGGACAGCACCTAATTTCTTATGATTAGATTTCTTACCCTTAGCACCTTTAGCACGATTCATAATACAGAAGACAACAATAGCAACAGCAATGACAACAAAGATAACAACAACAACAATAAGAATAATCATACCAGTAGTCATAGGATTGTGATTTGTTACCTTAACGCTAGCAGTATCAACAGAAGCACTTTGAAGAGAAGCAAAAGCAGTACTATCTTGAACACGTAAATTATTAGCTAAAGAGTTAGAAAGATTATTAACAGTAGAACGTACAGCTTCTACATTAGAAGCAGCAGTATCAACTCGAACAACAACTTGAGCACCAGCAGCATAGAAATTACCATCAGAAATACTTTCAACAGCAATACCAGTAGCAACAACACCATAAGATTGAACAGCATTGAAGAATACTCTTTGAATAGCAGCTATTTGTCGACCTTGAATTTGAGCAGCAGACATACCAACAAGTCTTATAGGGAATTTAACAAAAGAACGATCAGCAGAAGGATTATCATTAGAAGATACAGTAACACAAGTAGAAACATCTTCAGTTCCCCAAATACCACTAGTACCAGAAACAGTACAAACACGAGAACGAATAGCAGTAGTAGAACCAGAACAAAGAATATAAGCAGTAGTACCAGCTTCAGTTTCAGGCCAAGTACTATCAGCACTACAAACCTTATTGTTAATAGTAAGATAGAAGGTAGCAATACCTTGTTTGTTAGGGTTAAGAGCAGTTAAAGTGTACATTAATTGACCTTGAGCAGCAGTAGGAGTACCAGAGATAACACCAGCTTGAGCATTAAGAGTAAGACCAGTAGGAAGAGCAGGAGTAACAGTCCAAGACTGAACATAGTTAGTAGCAGTAGGAACAATATTTACATTATCACCTTTATAAACAGTATATTGTTGTTGAGGAATAGTAATAATAGGAGCTTTGTAAGTACAAGCATCATTAACAGCTCCCCAAATTGCATTAGAACCACAAATTCTAGTCATTTGACCTTCTTTCTGAGTATCAGTACAAGCAAGAGTAGCAGTTTGACCAGCAGCAGTTACAGGCCAAGTACCATCAGCAGCACATTGAGGATTAATAACAGTAATAGAAATAGAAGTAGTACCACTAGTATTAGGATTAGTAGCAGTAACAAGATAAGAAGAAGTAGCTACAGCAACAACAGGAGTACCAGAAATTTGACCATTAGCAGCATTGAATACTAATCCAGAAGGAAGAGTAGGAGTAATAGTCCAAGAAGTAGCATAACCCGTAATAGTAGGAGTAACAGGAGTAATAGCTACATTGATATTAGTACTAATAGTAGCAGGATTATAAGCAATAACAGGTTGAGCATAAACACAAGAATTAACTTCAGCAGCCCAAGTAGCAGGATCAGTATTAAGACATTGTCTAGTTCTAGAACCAGTTTGATATTGAGAAGGACAAGCTAAAGTAGCAGTAGCACCACGAGCAGTACTAGGCCATTCGCCATCAGCAGGACAAGTTAAAGTACTAACACTAATAGTAAGAGTAACAGTAACAGTATTTGTACCAACAGCAGTAATAGTATAAACTTGAACATTAGAAGCTACAGTAGGAACACCACTAATAACACCATTTTGGAATACTAAACCAGAAGGAAGAGTAAGAGGAGAAATAGACCAACTATTAATAGTACCAGTAGTACTAGGAATAATAGAAGCAATACTACCAACAGATAAAGTATAAGTAGTTTGAGGATAAGTTACAGTAACAGTACCACCAGCAGCTGTACAAGTACTAGTAACAGAACCCCAAGTAGGAGGAGAAGTAGCAAGACAAGGTCTAGTTTGAGAACCAGTTTGACCAGCAGGACAAGGTAAAGTAGCAATAGAACCAGGAGTAGTAATAGGCCAAGAACCTTCAACATTACAATATTGTTGAGTAGAACCATTAACAACAATTTGAATAAGAACAGATTTAGTACCAGCACTATTAGTAGCAGTAATAGTATATTGACCTAAGTTAGCACCCATAGTAGGAGTACCAGAAATAGTACCAGTAGTAGCATCAAGAGCTAAACCAAAAGGAAGAGTAGGAGTAACAGTATAAGCAAGTTGAACAGCATCAATAGTAGGAATCATAGGAGTAATAGGAGTACTAACAGAGAATGTATATAAGGATTCAGGATAAGTGAAAGTAGTAGGAGCTGTAGGAGTACAAGCAGTAGCATCTTCAGCACCAAAAACACCTCCAGTACATAACTTCTTCTTATTACCACTAAGATATTGACCACAAGCCTTATAAGAATAAGCACCTTCAACAGCAGCAGGGAATCCATCAGCAGTAGCAGCACAAACAGAAGTAATTCTCTTTATAGAGAATGAGATTTCAGATAATTGAAGATTAGCATTAGTACACCATTGACTATCACCAGCCATATTAGCATTATTACATGCAGTACTAGTAAATCTATAGATATTATAAGCTTTAGTAGGTAAGAAATCAAAAGTCTTTCCTTGTTTAAAGGCAGTAAAAACAACATTTTCAGCAATATGAAGAACATCCCAAGTAGAACCATTATCATTAGAACCTTCTAATTTCCAACCAGAAGGATGTCTAGAATTACAATCATTAGCATTAGTTACAGTATAAGAAGTAATAAATTCTTTTCTAGAATTAGTGTAAGTCCAAGTAGCCCAAATACCAGTACAGCCAGCTTGAGCTAGCCATTTAGTATCAACAGAACCATCAAATACTTTATCAATATTTTCAGCAGCAGCAGAATTAGGACCATTAGTAGCATAATTACCGTTAATAACTAAATTCTTACCGTCTTCAATCATAGAACCAGAAGCAGAGAAATAAGTGAATTGTTGAGTAATAGTACCCTTATGAGTTTCAATAGCTAATACATTTTGACCAGCAATAAAAGTAACGCCAGAATATTGAGCATGAATAGTTCCACTAATAGTTTGAACACTAGCATAATCAGCAGTAGCTAAAGTAGTAGAAGTAATAGTACCAGTAGGCATATTTATTCTATCAACTTCAACACCATTGACATAGATAACAGCACCAGCCATTAAATCAACAGAATAAGTAAAACCAGCATAAAGAGAAGGATTAGTAACAGTAAATAAAGTTCTATAATATTGAGTAGTACCTACAGGAGCAGTCATAGTATCAATAGTACCAGTTACCCATCCAGCAGGAGAATAAGAAAGTTGAGTCCAAGTATTACCAGTAGGAGCAGCAACAACAACACTATTTAAGTAAGTCCAAGAAATAGTATCAGGACCAGAAAGAGCTTGAATTTCAAAAGTAGTAGTCTTAGGAGATTCATTACCAGCAAGAGTAATCTTGACGATTTCAGTATTATCCTTATATAAAGCACGAAGATAAGCACCACCCCAACCATTATTAGCAGTATCAGTAACAATAATCTTATAAGAACCAGCAGGTCTACAATAAGAATAATAAGTAGTAGACCAATCAGGGAAAGAGCTTCTCATATCAATTTGTTGAGAAGTAACACCATCTTGAAGAATAAAGGCCATTTGAGAACCACTATTACCACCTTTATTATACATTTCAAGTTTAAGAATAGAATTAGGAGCAGTACAACCAGAAACAGTAATAGAAACAGTAGTTTGAGTAACAACACCTAAAGGAGTTTTAGCAGAAATGACAACAGAAGTAGTAGGAGCATATTGAAGTGGCTTACCATAAATGAAACCAGAGTTAGTATCAAGATAAATACCAGAAGGGAAAACACCACTAACAATAGCAAATCCATGATAATTATCAGAAGGAGTCATAGTAGAGATATCAGCATCTTTATAAGCTTGAACAGTAGCAGGAGTATAAGTTAAAGGTTGAACAACAATAGAAGTGAAATCAGCAGCTAATAATTGGAATTCAGCAGCATTACAATCAGCATTTTCATTATAACCAGTACTCTTGGTAATAATAAGTTTATAATTATTATAAGATTCAGTATGAGCAGTCATATAAAAGCATTGTTTTTGAGATCTAGCTCTCCACATGACATTAGCTTCAGTATCAAGAAGAGTACAAGTTTCACCATTACAACCTTGAAGAGTCCAATCAGTAGGATCAGCATTAGCACTATCATAAGCAGTAATAAGACAATATTTATTAGAATATTCATAACGAGCAGCATTAGAATAAGATAATTTAATAGTAATAGGATCAAAATTAATACCACCAACTATTCTATAGAACCAACGAGTATACCATTTACCATCAATAAGAGTAGACACACTTTCAGAAGTACCTCTAGAAGGACCTTCAGCAGTCATACCCCAAGTACGAGAGTGAATATTAGAAGCACCAACAAGACGAACATTGTAGTTGAAATTAACAGTAATAGGAAGAGTAGCAGCAGCAGGGAAAGCATAAGCTATAGCAATTACATTTTGACCAACAATAACTTTAGAGAGATCAATAGTAATAGATCTAGAATTAAGAGTTAAAGTTTCAGTAGTAGGAACAGTAGCAGGAGTGACATCACCAGCAGGAAGTCCATAACGATATACTTCTTGACCATTAAGATAAATGACAGTACCTTCAGCAGAAGCTAGACGGAATTCAATAGTATTCATATTAGTCTTTGATAAGACATTGAAAGTATTTCTAAAATAATGAACACGATATTGAGAAGTAGGTCTAGCAGCAAGAGCAAGACAAGGAGTCCAATTAGCATCAGCAACAAAAGCAGTAGTATACCAATTAGCAGCAGGAGCAGCAGCAGCTTGAATGTTACACATAGTAGTAGCATCATTATAAGCAATAAGATATTGAAGATTAAGAGTAGCAGAAGAAGTATAACCAGAAACTAAAGTATCTCTAATAATAGTATAAGTATCAACATTAGTAATAGTATCAATAGTAATTAAAGAAGCAGAATGCCAACCAGAAGAATCAGTATCAACAAGTTTAAGAGTGTATATACCAGCAGGAACACATATATTATGAACCATAGTAACACCTTCTAAACTGATACCATCAAGAACAGTTTGTCCAGCAGCATTAATAAGTTGATATAATTCAGACCAAGGAGTTTGACCACCAGAAGTTTTAGTGACTTTAAGTTTCATAAATCCAGTACCTTCGCAAGTAAGAATAGAAATAGTAAGAGTACAAGTAAGAGGTTGATTGGTAATAGCATCAACAGCAGTAATAACAAAAGCACCAGTATAAGCAACAGTAGGAGTACCATAGATTTCACCTGTAGTAGGATTGAAAGTGAGACCAGCAGGAAGAGTAGCAGGAGAAGTAAGAGCAAAAGTCTTTAAACCAGAAGAATGAGGAGATAAATAAACAGTATCAACTCCAGCATACCAAGTATAAGAAGCTTGTTCATAAACAAATCCAGTGATAATATCAGTATTACAAGCATAGAATTCAACTTCAGCAAATTGACAACCAGTTTGAGCAGAATCCTTAAGAGAAGTAACATCAATCTTATACATATTATAAGCTCTAGCATTAGAAGGAATTAAGAACATCTTGGATTCTTTTCTACCTGTATAAGTAACAGCAGCATTAATATCTAATAAATCCCAAGTAACACCATTATCATTAGAACCAGAAACAGTGAAATCTTGAGGATCTCTTCCTGCAGCATCATTAGCAGAAATAATTTCATATTTACTAATCCATTCACGTCTACCATCATCAAATTGATAAGTAAGAGAAACAGGCATAGGATTTGCAAACCATTTAGTATCTCTGTTATTATCAAAGGCAGAAGCAGCAGATTCAGTACCTGTCATAGTAGGTACACTAGAAGCAACACCAGAGTGAGTACGTTTAGAGCAAGAACCATAAATAGGAATAAAGAAACCATCAAAAGAATCAACTCCAGGAACAGTAGTAGCAGCAGGATGAACTTCAACAGCAATAACAGCTTGAGTAACTCCAGTAAGATATTTCTTAATAGAATGAGTAATTCTTCTATAAGCATAAGTAGTATCTTCACCAGTAGCAAGAGTATTTGAAGCAACAACTGTAGCATCAGCAATATTTCTTCTAAATAATTCAATACCATTAATATAGACAACAATACCTTCCTTAGCATTAATACCTAATTCAAAAGTAGCATAATTAGTTAAATCAGTAGGAAGAACAGCAGTAGTACGATAATATCTAGCAGTTCCAGCTACAGTTACAGGGAAAGTACCATTACTATAAGGAGTCCAAGTAGCATCTGAAAAAGCAGCAGTAGTCCAAGTATTACCTACTTGAGCAGTAGCAGTATATTTCCAAGAACTACCTTTCTTTACAGAATAAGTAGCTATATATATAAAGGAGATTTATTATTATTATATTATAGAGTGACAATTGGAATAAGTTGGTATATAATAATAAGAATATTAATATTATTAAAAAAATTAAAAATAATAATAAAATAATTATTAAAAGAATATTTAGAAATAATAATAATTAGTATTACATACGAGTAAAAGTCCATTCAGCAATTTCACCTCTATTAAGGTTTTCTCTAAGAATAATAACACCGTCAATAATAACAAAAACTTCAGAACCAGCAGACCAACCAGAACCAGCACTAAGTAGATAATATTATAAATTTTATTATAGAAATAATATAAATATTAAAATAATATAAAAAATAAGATAAAATAAGATAAAATAAGATAAAATAACATTAAAAACAATAAATTTATGTACCCATCAACAGCAACTAAAGTGTGAATAGAGCTAGCGAAGCAATATTCTTTAGTAACAATCTTATTAGCCATTCCATTACCATCAATGGTTTCTAAAAGAGTACCAGTAGCAGAAGTACCTTGATAAATAGATAATTTTTCTTCCATAGCATTACCACCATAAACTCTACGAATAGTTACAGCGACTTGGTTTGTTGTGCAGACAATTGCATTTGCTATATAAAATGAAAATTTCAAATACAATATACATACCAAGAGCAACTAGACACAATAAAACAAATATCTTGTTCATTATTAAGAAGCCTAATTCAATAAAAAAAATTAAAGAAAAATTGAAGATTTCGGAATGTCATTTGTGTGTGAATTGATGTAGGAAAAAAAGCCGTCGGTATCCTGGTCGAAGACTATTGGCAACTGACTTTTAAAAACGGTTAGGAATATGGATACATATACTTCATGTAGTCCTTATTATTCTTCCAATTAAAAGGAGAAACTCTTCTTTTAGAATAACAAGAACCAATCAATGAATGATATATATTTATAAATTACCATTTTTTTATTATCCAATGAAAAACTCTTATTCATGGTTCCTATGTCCCTTATTTAGGGTAACCACTTTTTATTGTAAAATTATGAATGGTTTTCTATAATTGTATTCTTCAGTATTAAAGTTTTATTTCTAAAACAAGCGAGCGATTCATCGCCATTTATAGAAATCCGGGGATGTTCTTACCGTGGAATATGACGCAGACTTAGGATATCTTTTCATTTTTTAAAAAGATTTTTCCTTGAAGGGACAAAGAAAAAAGATCGGTGGTTATAATTTGTTCTTATAGCCATCCAACACTTTATATCTTTTTATTTTATTTTTATAGTATTTTACTTAAAGATATAATTTTTTTTCGTTATTGCCATATATATGGAAGAATCTAGAGAATATTATTTTTGCCGTTTTCTATGCAAACAATTCTAATCCTCCATGTAAAAGTCAACGTTCTTTACCAAGTTCAACTAAAACTATATATAGTAAATTTGTATAGTAGATTTTAAACATTAATTCGTATTTGGGATAGTTACATTATTTTAGTAAAGAAATCTCATTTTTAACCAGTTTTTTTATTTTTTAGTTAAGCTGCAGTAAGTAAGCGAGATAAATTCTGGTTTCTAAATAAATTAGAGGTGACATCAATAAACTGAAATGTTCATTTGATATACATGGAAATAGATTTACCCTATATATCTGAACTTTTTTCATCATGCTAAATAATGAGTAATAAATAATATTGATCAAAGATTTGGCATGAGAGTAATTGTGAATTTTGCTAATGATAATCAAATTTCATGAGGATTGACTAATATATTATAAATTAATTAGGATAGTCATTGAAAATTGATAAATATAAGAGTCACAATAAAAAAAATAATTCGCTTTTGAAAAAGAAATTTTTTAAAAAGAGAATTCGTTAGGAGTCTCTTATTATATAATCCACTGATGACTGTATGTTTTAATCATATAGTTATAAGTAAGAGTTTAAACTAAGTAAACAATAATTTGTTTTTTTTTATATTACTCCTAATAGTTTTTACGTTATTATTGATCCACTGTGTGTCATGATTATTTTTTACTTAAGAGTAAGCATTATAGTCTATAAAAATAATTTTAAAAATATTTATAAGAAATTGAATATATTAAATATACATAGAATAATAATTTAAAAAAAAATATTTAAATAAAAATGAATTTTATAAAGTTATCTAGTGTTGTATCATCTGTTTTAAAAGGAAAAGTTAATCAATCCTTTATTTTGTATTCGAATACACTATTGAGGCGTCCTTTTACATCTTCTGAAACAGATGAAGAACATCATATTTCAATTCCTGAAGATAATTTGAATTTTTATTTCGCAAGATCTGGAGGACCTGGTATATATTCTAAGTTAATAGTTGAATAATAAAATATATTAGGTGGTCAAAATGTGAATAAAGTGAATACCAAAGTAGTTCTTAAATTAAATATAGAAAATGCATCATGGATTCCGACGTATGATTTTATGGTGAAATTAATATCATTTAAATAGTGATGTGAAAGAACGTTTTATTGTAGATCATGCCAATCGTATTAATAATGATGGAGAACTTGTTCTAGCATCTTCTCTAACACGATTCCAAGATAATAATCGTGCTGATGTAATTCAAAAACTACAAGAAATGCTTGATTATTCAGCTACCCCTCCAAAATTAAGAGTTTTAAGAACAGGTATATATTTACTTTTTTTTTTAGGTATTAGAGTATTATATATATATAAACAATATAGAACCAACAGTATTTACAAAGGAGAAATGGAAGCGTGAGAAGAAACACAAATCAGAAAAAAAACAGAATCGTAAACGTAGTGGTATTGATGATTTCTTTTAAAATAGTAAAAAAAAGATGAATAAAAAAATTAAATATATAAAATAATGAATAAATTCATAATGATAAATGAAACATAGTTTTGTTACCTACAATTATATATATATAATTATGAAAGTAGTAGAACAAATACTATATAGTGAAATGTGTCCACTATAACTAGAATAAAAATATACTTAGCATACAGAAAGCAAACTATTATTACATATATAAAAACAAAATGAATAAAAAATGAACATGATTCTATAAAAAGAATAGGAATAATTATATATATATAGATATATTTAATGATATGAATAAATAGAGTTATTCCCATTCATCCCATCCTTCAACAATATTACTTTCCTTTACAGGCTAGATATATTATATATTATATATAATATATTATAAAATAAAGAGATTTACATAAAAAGTATATAATATAATATATATTATACATTATCAATATATATATATATATATATATATATATATATATATATATATAATAAAATCAAAAAATATATATAAATATATATATACTTCTGAAGTAGGATTTTCTTTAGTAATTTCTTCTTCTTTGGTTTCTGTTTGAGGAACATCAAAGTCATCCCATCCTTGTTCTAATACTTTCATTTCAGCTATAGATAATAAAAATGTAATTATATAAAAATGAAATAATATCATATTATAAAATGGATTACTATAATTATAGCATACTATATAATATATAAATTAAATATATATATACTTTCTTTAAGGTCTTCTGCTTCTTTCTTTTTTGTTTCTAAATCAATATCTACTGGAGACATAAGTTCAGTTCCTTTTTCTATGTTTATCAAATAGAGAATAATCATATATAAACATGCAAAACAAAAAAAAAAATAAAAAGGAAAGAATATTCATAGAATAACTTAAAGTAATAAATAATATAATAAAAGTATTCGAAATCTTACTCTGTTGTGTATTGTTAAATAGCGACTGTTTTATTTGATCTCTATGAAAGAAATAATTCGACCAAAAGGCAGTTTCAGTAACTATATCTGGAACTAACATTTTATACCTATATATATAATTCATATATATATAATAATAATATCAAAAAAGTAACTAAAAAGTTACAAAAGAAAATGAAAAAAAAAATCTGGAAGTTATTATTTGAGGAAACTATAATATATTATTTATATATATATGAATAATAAATAAACAACTATAGACCAGCATATAAAAATAATTATAGAGTTGACTAGACTAATAAAATAATAAAGTATATTTATATTCATAAACATACATATGTGCTACAATAGAATTACTATTTAATAAATCACTTCCTTCTGTAAACATCGAGGGTTTCTCTATAGTTTGTAGCCATTCATTGTAGCTAGGTAACTCTGTATCTGTTATAGTAGTATAAGTAGTATTATAAGACTGAATGAGACGAATCTTCTCTTCGACATCTATCACATATCTAAAAGCAATAATAATAATTATTTTTTTATATTTATATGTTTATAGATTCATCAATATAATTTAGTTATGAAATATATTATAAAATAAAAAAAGAAACCTATATTATTTAACATATACTCACTAGGACTATCTGTTGTGTTTATAGTATCTTCATCATTAAACACAGTAGCAAACTTAGATTTGGTCATAGCGATAAAAGAACCAATCTTCTGTTGAGCTTTCTCAGTTACAGAAGATCGTCCTGATGATGGTTCTGGCTGTTCAATACATTCAATATTTGAATCACTTTTTATTTCATTAACTTTTTCTTTATCTTGAGGTTCCTCACTATTTAAGGATTCTTGAAGTTTTACAATAGCATTTTTTGTTTGTTCTTTCACAGGAATAAAGGTCGATACAGCATCCTCTTTTACTGATGAAATTAATTCTTGAAAGTCACTTTTTACAGAAGAAAAAAAGGAACTCCAAGATGAACGAATTTGTTGTGTCTCCTGAGGTTTTACTACTTGCTCTTCTTGATCTTGCATTATTAGATTGATAAATGCTTTTAAAGGGATGAAAGACCAATTTTTTAAAAAATTTCTTTCTTATTTTTAGTTAGATTTAACTATTCATTTTAATATATATTATCTTCTATTGATAAAAATAATCTCAAATACTTCACATGAATATAGATAAAAGCTATGTTTCTATTTCAAAAGCAACACAAATGCATCTATGTCTTTTTTTCTATTTGAAAAACTAATTTTAGTATATAGAAAAGCTGGTTCTTACAAATATAGCTATCTAAATTGAACTTGAATAATTTTATACATTCTTGTCATTATTTACGTGTATTGAGAAACATATTTCTTGACCTTATCCGTCATACAAATAATAACAAGATTTCTACAAAATGAATAGAAAGATTGTTAGCCATGTAGTTGATTTCTCATGTTGAAAAAGGGTTGAAATACCATTGAATTATTTCCTCTCTTTATAACATAGATATTTCTCTCTATAGTTTCTCGATATTAGAAGAGTTCTCTATTCCTTTTTAGTACATTATCTCATCTACTAAAACTATTTTGTTGTATTGATTTCTATGTGTGTCCTTCGTGAATTTGAGAACAGCTCATTATGGGTATACAACAGCAAAAAAAGCAATGAAATTGCTTCATCATGTTTTTTTTTTCATAATTAATTTTAAAGATTAGATTGTTAAAGAATATAATTATGAAGCCTTATATCATGACATGCATGAGTTGAGATTATTTTTGACAAAAATTGACTTTCAAAATGAATTACTTGTATAACTTTTGATATATTCATTATTTATTCATATATCATAAACGAAGTTCATTTAATTAATAGAATACATTATTTATATCAAGTTACTAAAATTTAGAACGATAACGACGGAGATAATCAACAAAATATGGTTTATACACTAATGAAGGTGATTGAGATATCCTACTAGCCTAAAGTATGATAGACACATCTAATATCACTTTAGGACAATATGATAGAATTTCATACAAAAAAGAACTAACTAATCAAGAATTAATGTACCTTCCTTACGAGTCTAGTTGCTATTTATTCCTATCCTCTAATGAATGATATCTTACACACTTTAGGCACGATAGTATAGTGAAATTCGTTCACAAAAATGGTTGACAAACGGAAAATTGCAAGAAACTTTACAATTGTATTGCCTATAATTTCATATACATACTCTTTAAGTGTTATAGCAAGTTCATTTATATCAAAATAAGCTATAGCCTTTGGTACAAAGTACTCAAAAGAAAACAGCCAAAATGAGTTGACTGGGTTCTACCCTTTAGGGATGCCAGTCATTAAAGCCTGCTTAATTCTATTGAAAAACCAAGAAAAACTCTCATTTATTAAAAAGTGGAATTCAAAAACAAAACGATTGGCTTTGCCAAACTTTTTAAAGACTGGTCATCGAATTTTCTAAAAATTCCTAGACTTTTCCTAGAATATATTACCTAACATCTAATTATTGAGTATCATGACCTTTGTATCACGATTCCATCGAGAAAATAATTGTGGAAATAAATTTTTTATTTTTTTACAACAACTGATTTCTTCGTCTCTTTCTAGGACGCTGACTCTCTGACACTCGATTCATCTTTGACATTTTCTCGATAGAATTTACTTTATCTCTTTATAGTTTTTGTTTTTTCTTAAATGGATCTATAAATGAATTATGCTCCCTATAAGCAATCATCAATAATATTTATAGTGATTCTACAATTTTCTTATACTTACTATAAAACTTTGTTGCCAATTAATCTGATTTCCAACGAACAACATTTTTATATTGAAAAATCTGTATTTTTCTTTTGTTATTATAACAAACCAATACTTTTAATTATTTTATGAGCAATGGCTAACATCGAACGATTTGAAAACTATGAAAGATGTCATTATGAAGTGAATCTTGAAGTTATTCGTCAAAAATGTAAACAATGGAGAGAAATGTTTGAAATAGTTGAACCTTATGTAGATATTAGTGCTACTTCAAATAAAGATATTTATTCTTGTCTTCTTGACCTTGGTTGTGGCTTAACAAACCGTGATAGAGCTTTCTTATCTTATGTAACATCTCCTCTATCTGTCAATATGGCTTCTTCTATAATTGATTTAAGTTCAGTTAGTCATGGAGCTTATACTTCTCAATTAAAAGCTCATGAAATTAATAAAATATCATTTGATTCTGAAGTAAGTCATTATATATCTATATATTATATTAATAGTTTAATATTTATATTTTTTAAAGATTTTTTATAAGAATAGATAAATAATATATATATATATGTATTTTATTATAGGAATTATTAGATATTATTAAAGAAGATTATCCTGAAGCTAATCTTTTCTTAAAGATCTCTACAAATTCTATTACTGATGAAGAAATTCTTAGTGTTGAAGAAAGTATTGAATTGTTACAAAAAGCTAAAGACTCTAATATGAAAGTATTTATTGATTTATTTTATTTATATATATCTAATGTTATTATTATTATATAAATAAATTATTATATATTTTATATAATAATAATATATATACTGATAATAAATATATAAATAAATAAATAAATAATAATAACATATATATTTCTAGGTTACTGGTCTTGCTATTTATTATTCTGAAACTTCTAATTTTGTAGCTCTTGATTATTTGAATGAATTATTTAAATTATGTAAAGAAAAGAATTTCTTATTTGAACAAGTCCATTTCTTTGGTACTGATTTTGTAAAATTAGTTGAGGAAGAAGAAAAACGTAAAACTTTTGTCTCTACTTTAAAATCTTATGGTTCTGATATTGTTTTTTCTGCAGATGCTGGTATCTATTTATTAGCAGAATCTTATAGTTGTTCTGCTAAGATTATTGGTAAGAAAGCTAAGATTATTAATGGAAAGAAACAAATTATGTATTATTTAGATGATGGTGTATATACTTCTTTCTTCTGTGTCAAATTAGATAATGTTGAATTGAATCCTATTCCTATTCGTATTAAGAGTCAATCAAGAGGTGATGAACTCTATCAAACTACTATTTGGGGACCTACTTGTGATAGTATTGATTGCTTAGGCTCTCATTTCTCTCTTCCTGAATTAGATATAGATGATTGGATTGTATTTGATGGGGTGGGCTATCAATGTACTACTATGTCTACTGGATTTAATGGTATGAGTGACCCCGATACATTTGTCTCTTACTAAATACCATCTCTACTCTTATTTATGTATATATATATATACATCTGGCTACACGAATTTATCTTTTTCGTTTTCGTCTAAATCATTATTACATTTTACCTTTTTTTTATTTTTGTTGTTAGTGTATGTATTTGTATAACTCTTTGTTTGTATTGTATTGTTTCTCCATTCTTATTGCTTTTCTTTCATTGGTTTTATTATTTATTATCTTATTTTTCTTTTTTTTTATTTACAGTTTAAATATTATATATGTTATGTATGTTTATAAAAGAAAACTTTTGTTTATTTTATTTTATAATTTTATTTATATTGAACAATACAACTCAAATTAATTATATATGTTGACAATATCAATACTAAACATATAAAGAAAAATGGAAAAGAATAGGACAATAAGAAAAGAAGTCTCTATAGATGTAAATTGATATTTATTTGAATAATAAAAACTAATTAATAAAAGTAGTATAGGATCCCATAACAGCAAAGAATACACCCAGAGTAATAAAGAGAATACTCACAGATTTACCGATAAGTTGATTCTTGGACTTATCTTCACAACAAACTTTGTAATACCTATTTATATATGTATAGTCTTTAAATACAGAATATATATATTAAGTATATAAATATAGAATACATATCAATAATATGTATATTATAATTCTATATGTATATACATTAATCCAGGGAATATAAGCATAAGAGAAGAACTACCTAAAGATCCAGTAATACCTAAGACAGCAGAGAGATTGGGGAAGAGAATAGCCACAATAACCGCGATTATTAGAACTGTTACAGAGACAAGTGCATTATGTATATATTTAGGATTAAAATTGATTAAAGTGAAGAACATATCACGCATAGGATGAGTAAATAAGGGTATAGAGAAGCATAGATCTACAGAAATAGCGATACGACAGAATAGTATCCATATATCAGAGACAGGATAACTATCTAAAATATTACTTGTAGTAAATCCACAGAAAGACCAATACCCTGCGAAAGCATCGATACAATAGACAATAAACACAACGATAAATGAACTATAAATAACTATATTCACACGTTTTGAAGTAGGTTCACGAAGTCTCGCGAGAATGGGGACAAATTGAACTTGACAACAATTCGAGAAACCAAAGAATGGAAGAGAGAAGAAAGAGGAAAGAGTGAATAAAAAGGAATTAAGCTATATGGTAATGATTCATAGTATTATATATGTAATAATAATAATAATAATAATAATAATAATAATAATAATAATAATAATAATAATAATAATAATAATAATAATAATATATATTCTATATACATCAAGTCTAGAATCTCCGGTAACACTACCTTGTTCACACATTTCTATACATTGACTAACATCAGTAGATGCTACTAATGGATTTGATTCTATTATACATTGAGAGGCTTTACATGAATAATTAGCTATAGAAGCTAACTGACAAGAATCAGACCAAGGGGCTTGAACAATTATCTAGAAATGATTATAAATATAATAAATATAGTTATATAATAAAAATAAACATAATAATAAAATAACATAACATACAACAATAGATAAATAGATAATAAAGATAATAGCAACAAGTGAAGTAAACTTTAAGGCATCAAGATTCTTAAATAAACATGGAGGTAAAATAAAAACAACAGAAACAACTAAAAAGATAAATGTACGACCTATATATATATATGAAATAAAATATGAACATATAAAAAAACATAAATATCTAAATAAATAAATATTAATAAGCATACTAGTTAGCCAAAGATATTCTTCAGGAATAGTTACATCCATAAGGAAATAAGAAACACTAAGATAAAATTCATCAGCAATAACTACTGCATAACCAATTACAGAACCAAAACTGTAAATAATCTATAAAAATCAGTCATAATGATATATTTTCATAAAAGAAAATAAAAATAAATAAATAAATATAAATACTTGAAATAAATCAATAAATTTGCCAAAATAATTACCAAAAAGTTTACCAGCCATTTTAGAATAAGTTCTTTCTTGTGTATGATCAAAAACCAACTTTAATAAGTAACATGATATACCAGATAATAAACCAAAAATAATTAATAATAAGGATCCAAAAGCATAACCAACATGACTCATAGCCATAGGTAACATAATAATACCACCACCTAAAATTAATGTCATTAAAATGGAATATATATAATTTTCTCATATATCCATATATAGGTGAATAATAAAAAATAAAAATAAAACTTGATATATTCATACCAATAATACTATTGATTAAATTAAATGAAGCACTAGGTACTTCAACTTCAACTTCATGTATAACGCTTTCAGGTTTTTCTTGGTCAACAAGAATTGCAGTTTTTTCAGTTGAATCGCTCATATTGATTAAGAATAATGAAATAAAAAATGAATGGGATACTCTACATGCTAAAGAAAAAATTGTGACAGGGAATATCGATGACAAAATCTCTATTTTTGATTCGTTTCACATGATATCTGACGCACATATCCACAGAGAAGCGTAATAAAATAGAATTTGTTTCTCCTTTTCTCTTTTCTTTATTTCATTATGTCTGGTGATCGAATTCTCTGTTCAAAAAAATATAATTATCAACAATTAAAAGAAACTCCTTTACGGAACAAAAAGAAAAATCGAAATAGAAAATAATCCCGATTCTTCATCTTCATTTTTTTCATTCATTTTATAAAAATAATTCTTTATTCAATTTCTTCGTGTGTGTAGCATTTACAGAATTTTATACTCATCTCAAACAAAAGAAAATAACATATCTCAATGCCTTTTTTAGCTTTGCTAGATACAATTTCAAATTGAGTATTTTTAGGGTCTTTTTTCATAGGATTCTTCTCAAAGATATTCATATTTGTCTTATTAAAAATATTGAGCATCAAATCAAAAAAATATATACAATAAATAGAGTTCTTTTTGAAAACTCATGAACAAAACATTATATTTAACAAAAGAATTAATGTACAACTAACAGCAAAATGATTACAAAAAAAAAATGTTAATTGCATATATATAGAAAATAAAATATATCTAATAAATTATATAAATATATAATAAAAAAGTAGTGGATCTTTTTTATTATAGATATATAATATGAAAATAAGAAATAAAACTAAAACATATATTATAAATAAAATAAAAAAAGATGAAATGAAGAAATGATTGATATATAATTATAATGAGAATAAAATAAATGATATTTAGATGAATGAGAAATCAAGAAAAAATAATGAGAAAAAAAAGACAACAAAGACAATGAGAAGATAATAAAAGTTATATAAAGGAATTCAAATA
The DNA here is from genome assembly GCA_039096225.1 of Blastocystis sp. Blastoise. Classification (NCBI taxonomy): domain Eukaryota; class Bigyra; order Opalinata; family Blastocystidae; genus Blastocystis; species Blastocystis sp. Blastoise. Next base: position 195,691 of record JBBPEB010000033.1, read on the forward strand.
AAAATATTATTAATTGAAAGAAGAATAAGAAAGATTATATATAAAATAAGAATATATATGTATAGAGTAGAATTTAGTTGGGTTATATATATATATATATTTAATTCTTTCCAAGATGTAAGTTAATAGGGTTGGTTTTAAGGAAATTGGAGGTACTAATAAGAGATAGTATTTCAGGCTGATTGACAAAAGTTTGAATAAAGGTCGTAAATAATTCTTGTCTTTCTTTCTCTACATCATGTTCTATATGCTTACCAAATAATGATAATTTCTTTTCAGGGAACTTTATACTCGTAAATGTGTTCTTTGGAAGCACTTTTTGTAATTCTTGATAATAATGTCTATATATATTATATATATTATATTATATATAGATAAAGAAAATGAGAAAGACAATGTGATTAATATAAATAAATAATAAATAAATAATAAATAAATAATAAATAAATAATAAATAAACATAAATATATATATATATATATATATACTGGAATTCTTTGAATCTTCTATATATAGTCCATGTATATGTAGGTTCACCTCCTTTCACTTCTAATACATATTCAGTATAAGAATTTGGAGTCAATTTAAATAAACCGGCATTCTTCTGTTCATATCGAGTTTGAATACGAAGTAGAGAAACCGATTTGAGTTCCAAAGTTTCCACATTTGGAAGTGTCATTGGAGTAGCTTCTATAATATATAAATAAACATAAATAAATAAACATAAATTGTTAAACATAAATAAATAAATAAAAAATAAAAATAATAATATATAAAAATAATAATAATAATATATAAAAAAATATATATACTATGTGATTTTTGATTCATATAAGTGACAATAGTTGCCGTAAATTGAACAATCTCCATATCTTCCCAAATAGTAATACCTTTAATTAACGCAACTACTTTATCTGTTATTTGTTCACTCGCCATAACTATAGTATACTGCTCATTATTCACAATTAATCGTAATTCTTCACCATTATTCAGTACACGTATTGCTTGTAAGGGCAAGCACCATAAAGTATTCGCATCTTTTGTTAATAGTAATATATGATAACGAGTAATTAATAAGAAATGAGAATCATTATCTACAACACAATGATATATATATTTCTCACGTTCACGTAAATCTGATTTCTTCTTACTTTGGCTTAAAGCTAATAAATGTTGACCATGAGAATAAAAATAATTAAATTGTTCTATTTTATCATCTAATCCTATATATCTAGGTAATCGCTTACGATTCATCTTTGTATATAACTTGGTACTATCTCGTATCATATCAAAAGCATCACTAGCACCATCAAATGCACCTGCTATAGGCTTTGTAACCACACCTATTAATCCTTTTCCTATTCCTTCTAAAGCACCCACAAACCCATTCTCTTTAGCACCATGTACAGGATCCATAACAATTCCCGTGAATCCACTAGTAATACCATGAACAAATCCACGCTTACCACTAGCTCTTTCCGATTTATATTCTTGATTAAACGTAAGAGAAGTAATAGAATCTCCTATTGCTCCTGTTAATACAGATGCACTATTAAAGAATCCATAAGTAGTATTTTTAAGAAGAGCTTTTGTTCCTTTTGATAATCCTGCATTGAATGCTTCAGGACCTTTTACCATTCCTTGATATGGCTCATAAAAGAATGCTTTTACTCCTGTACCTATATTCTCAAATAAACCTACTGGATTCCCAAGTATATTAACACCACCAATAAACTTATAAGCATTTTTAATACCTTCATATGTATAATGATTAATAACTTGATTTACTAATGTATCTTGATACATAAATATATCTTCAGTAATAAATGATTTAAAAGGAATAGTAACGTGATCAATATTACCAAGAACAGTTTGAAGTGTAGAGAATAATGTTTCTATAGGTAAGAAGAAACCATTACTAGAAAGAACTTTAGAAGTAAGACTATATGCAGGATCAATATGATTGGATATAGAAACACTAAATGGATGTATTTGGAATAACTCTGCAAATAACCGATGAGAAGACGTACCAATAGCTGGAATCTCAATATAACTAATTAGTATTATAATTATTATAATTATAATTATTATGATTAGAATATATATAAATATAAATAATAATATATATGTATTAAAATCTTGACTATTCTTTAAAGTCAGTACACCCTGTTCATCTGTAGTCTTTAATAAATCCAATTTTAAGGACATAATAAAATCAATTAATTCTAATAAGAAATGACTATCTAAAGATATAGCTAACTCCTATATATATAATATATATAATATTATTAATAATAAATAATAATATTATAAATATAATAAACAATATAAACTAAATAAACTTAATAATATATACATGTAAAGCAATGCCTAGATATTCTATATAGATAATATTAGGTTGTGAATATAATATAGTAGAGAAATGAAGGAATTGATTTGTTGTTTGGTTTTCACATCCAAATAAAACAGGGTTTGTTGTTAATTGTAATTCATCATCTATTTGTACATTCTTAATCTTGGCTTCAATAGCTTGTTTATTACTTTGATATGCTAAATAATTGAAATTAACATCTGAAACATGTAAATACATCAATTCTTTTGGATCTTTATCAATTAAACTTAATCCAAATCCTTCAAAATGAATAGATACTTTAGTATCTAATGATTCTTCTTTGATATTCTCATTATTCCAAAATGTATCTATTATAATACTTCCTTGATTATATATACTTGATATTTCTCCTGTCCAATTCTCATATCGATTTATATTAATATTCTTTTGGAATAAAATAGGATTATTATTTACAGATAATTCATTATTCACAAGAGAAGAAGAAGAAGAAGATCGATCTGTTTCTATATCTGTTTCTATTAGAGATATAGAGAAGGACTGAGAATCTAAAGTAGCACCTGCAGGGAAACATAACTGTTGTTCCCAATAAGCTTCATAATACATATTCGTTGTATCTATATATATATATAATAGGTTATATATAGATTACAGAATATAATTAAAATATATTATAAAGTGAATAATAAATAATAATAAATAATAAAAACAATAATAAATAATATAAAAATATACCTTTAGTAGGATATAAGAATGTAATTTTAAGGGGTCTTGCAATTTGTTCAATAACCGCGGTAATCTCTTCAGCAGTATAACTTTGATGTACTCCATTTAATCCGATAATAAACATTCCAGGTATAATACCATTCAAATCAGCTTCACTATCTTTATATACTTCAGTTACGACTACATAATTCCCTTGATTATTCTCTAATTTAAGTCCTAAATTACGATCTAAGAAGGATTTCTCTACAGGAGTAGTAGGATAATTAAAAGAACGTCTTTCTTTATGTTTACATATTTCTGTCTTATATTGTATATTATTAATAGTAACAACACCATATACACCTTTCATAGGTTGATCTCCTGCAGTTATACCTCTCGCACTATGTATTAATATATTAAACGTCATTTTCTTCTCAATAGAATCGAAATCGGTCTTATCCTGTATATAGAAATCATCTTGATCTTCTATATAATCTATACCATAGGGAGGAACAGGAGTATAAGTATTATTTTCTATTTGTTTAAACATATCATTATAAAGAGAAAACATACCTTCATTTAAAGCACGTTGCTTATGAAGAGAAATTACTTTATTATTCTTATTATTCATAGTTGTATTCGGTATATCATTATCTTCTATTATATATATAGTACCAATTGTACACTCAAAACATAAACGATATATAGATTGCTCAATAACCGTGATTATATCATGTAATATTTGTTTCTGTAAGAGAACAGGTAACATGTTAGGAATAGTAGAATGTAATAATTTGATATAGATATATCCAAAAAATGTATTATCTTCTTCTTTCTTACATGGAATCATTAATGTATACATTTTATTTGTTTCAGTATATTTTGCTAAACTTAAATCACAATAACTACATACAGTCTTATTCTTATATTCAGTATATAGATTAAACTGAAGAGAATTATTTATATTATACATAAAATTATATTCTTTACCAATAAATGGCGAAACACCACGGAATTTATCAGTTATATATAAAGAATTACCATCTGAAATCTCTATATAATTATTAAGAATAAGATCGCTATTAGGAAGATCAGAGACTTGTTCTATATATAAAGTTAATTGAGAATCTAATTCTGATATAGAAAGACTAGAAGAAGAAGCAGAACGTGATGTATGAATAGTTGACGCAGAGAGTGTCGATGATGTTGTAGGACGAACGTGATTCAAAAGATTGTCATGTGTTTCAATAATATCTTTATATTGTAATGTATAATTATTTTTATATTCTCTTAATATCCGAATACGTTCTATATAGGTTTGTTTTAATATATGTTGTAATTCTAATGGAGATTTGGATAGTTCTTTTGATATATAAATATCATTAAATAAGAGAACTCGTGAAGATCCTTCCATTTTCATAGTTATTCGTATATCTCTTTCTGGATTATTCATATGTATTGTATTAATAAGTCCATTATGATTTAATTTGACACGAGCAACAGGTATATAACAAGAAGTAGTAGGAGGACAAGAGAGAGGTTGTATATAGATATCTACTTCTTGTATACCAAGAGGAAGAGGTGGGGACCACATAGTGGATGTTATAGGAGAAAGAGAAAGAGAATGAGTATAAGAAGAAGACACTTGACATATACGTACGGAATCTAACGAACAACAATTAGAAATACAATAAGACAAATTACATGTTGGCTATATATAGAATAGAATAGACAGATTCATAAAGAATAAATAAAGTATATATTATATATATAATAGAGTATATAATTTATTATAGATATATCCATAAAAATAATATAATATATAATATATATAACATATATACAATTTCTTTAAAGACAAGACAAGTATAATGTTTCATCTTATTAATATTCATATGTATATATTTCATATCATCTGCATTATATAAAGTATCAATAGTTGAATATTCACGGGGATTTAAAGATATATTTGGAGTGGAAGCATCAAGAGAAGACACTTTATTCACGGGAATATCAACTTCTGTTTGTTTATCAATTGCAATTTCAGAAGACCATTCATATTGTGTTCCTTCTAAGAATAATCGAAGCATGTGACTACAGTTCGATTGTGGCCAATAGAAGGGTACTACGCGATGTGATGGAATAGTAATTGAATCTGTAGTATTCACTTGACGAATCTATATGTATATAATAATATAAGTCATAATAATAATAATAATATATATATACTTCTAAAGGAATATCTAACTGATTATAAAGCATATATTGGGGTGTTATAGTGATGACGTAGGTACGCGTAAATATAGATGGAGCACGTGATATCGAAACACTAAGAATATATTCATGATCGGTAGGATTTTGAGGATGGATCTATTTATATATTAATAATAATAATAATAATAATAATAATAATAATAATAATAATAATAATAATAATAATAATAATAATAATAATAATAATAATAATAATAATAATAATAATAATAATAATAATAATAATAATAATAATAATAATATTTCAGATAATAATAATAATAATAATAGCAAATAATAAATAATATAGATACGACACAAGTAGTATTAAGTCCAATAGTTTTAATATCAATCTTTTCACTCCATTTTCCATTAGCTGTCGATATATGTATCTCATTACTCTTCTTCTTAGTCTTTGTATGACTATATATATAAGGAACTATATAGTCTTCTTTTGATAAATCATTCACTTTCTCTGTATATATATGAAGAGGAGAAGAAGGAACAACATGAGTGAACGCGACTTTATCTGGTTTCTGAGATATACTATATATATATATATAATAGATATAATAAAGAAACAATTAATACAATATAGTTATAGTGTATATATACATAGATAATAGATATGATAAATAAATAAATAATATATATATATATACCGTAGATCGATTCCTGTTTTATTAATAACCCAGTAATCTGTATATACGCTGCATATAATAGTACCATAAGTATCTTTGTGCATCAAGTAATGTATATATAGAGGTGTGTGTGACGCACTCTCTAACACTAAATAACCCTGAGAAAGAGCATGAATCTATATATATATATAATAATATAAATGAAATAACATATAACAGAATTATTTTAAATCATAATAATCATATATAGCATACAGGAATAGATTTCTCAAAGGAAGGCCATATATATCGACTACCTTGGGGTCTGACAACTAGTCTGAAATTGTCTGAAATGCATCGACTCTTCGTATGACTGAAAGTTGAACCACCTTTTAATATACCAATCTCTACTGTACGTTCTATATATATATATAATAAGACAAAATATTAAAAAAAAATAAAAACATAATAAAAAGAAAAAAAAAAAAAGAAAAAAAGAATAATAAAAATAAAAAAAAATAAAAACATAAAAAAAAAAAAATAAAAATAAAAATAATAAAAGGAAAAAAATATATTATATAAAAAATATAATAATAATTAAAAAAAAAAATAAATAGAATAATAATTTAAAATACCTTGTTTCTCTGGTAATCTTTCTAGTAATCTATATTCTAATCCTTCTGGAAGTAGATTCTCAATTAATAACATAGGATATAATATTATCTTATATAATATCTTACGTTCACCAGTAGATGTAAATAAGAAACTCTTTTTAACGGCTACACGCACGTGATAGGGATCTGCGTCATCCGTAATATTCAAATATTCAGGATATTGTGATGTATATATATAAGAAAGAGGGAAGTTTACTGTTTTAGATTTCTTTAATCCTAACTTTAATATACCTATATATATATATATAGAGTATATATAATAAAAATATCATAAAAATAATAATATAACATAATAAACAATAATATAACATAATAAACAATAATATAACATAATAAACAATACATCATAAATAATAAAAATACACCATAAATAATAAAAATAAAAAAATTAAGTATAAATAGAATAATTACCGTGGGGAATTGAAGTAACAGGACAATAGGCAGTTTGCTTAGGAGATATTTCTGTCATATCTGTTGAAAAATCATTAGTTCCTGTAGTGAAATGTATATATAAAGGAGATTTGGTACCATTAACGAGAGAAACAGTAGATACTAATTTAATAATCTTATTCCCGTTATTATTTCCATTCATAAGAACAACATCATAAAGTGATTTCCCCGCGGGATTGACTAATGAGTATACATAGGAGCCTTCTTTCTCTACAATAGTAGCAAAAGACATACATTTATCAACAGAAATAGAGAGCATTCTTTGTTTAACGGTCGAATATTGTTGACCAAAGCATTTTAACATAAGAGAAGGATGAGAAGGAAGAGGAGTATCTACATATTCACCATTCTTAATATCTTTCCAAATACGTATTTCTTCAACTTTACAGAAGTTTTCTCTCATGATTCTACTGGAAGTATTAATTACACTCATAGTATTATTAGTAAGAGATACAGAAATAGTTTGGTTTGTTTCTATTTCTTGGAAATATTGAGTCCATTCTTCTTCTTGATCTTCGTCTATAGAGAGAACTACATATATTTTATCTTCTATAGTAAAATCACATAATGTTATATAAGAAGGAATATTCATAGGAGATAAATTGACTTCATTGAATGTGAATAATGGTATATGTTGTTCTTGAGATATAGGTAAAGAATCATATATACGTATAAAAGGTTTAGTATTATATAATTCGATCCAATAATGATATATATATATAGATCCATGACGATCTATTCTCATAACATCAAAGAACTCACTCTTTATAGGTATATCAACATTAAATGATTTCATAACTTTCTCTTTATATTGTTCTATAATATGCATGACACCACCATCGTCATCAATATAATACTTACAATTCACACCTAAATCATTCTTTAATGTAATATAATAGCCATCCCCGCGGTTAGTTTGAACACTATCAGGGGTAATAAATCCTTGATAAGCTTCTAATAGTTGATTAATTAATACCGAAGTAATATTCATATTCATAATACGAGGACTATGAATAGAAAGAGAACTATTAGCATCAAAATCAGCTGCATTTCTATTGGATGTTTCGGGAGTTACACTTGCTTGTAAAGACTATATATATAATATATATTATAAAGAAAATATAATATAATATTTAATATAAAGAATAATATATATAATATTTAATATAAAGAATAATATATATAATATTTAATATAAAGAATAATATATATAATATTTAATATAAAGAATAATATATATAATATTTAATATAAAGAATAATATATATAATATTTAATATAAAGAATAATATATATAATATAGAATATAAAGAAACAAGATAAATAGAATATATAATATAAAGAATAATATATATAATATTTAATATAAAGAATAATATATATAATATAGAATATAAAGAAACAAGATAAATAGAATATATAATATAACATAAATATAAATATATATAAATAACAAATAATCATACATAATTTTGGTTTTCTACTTGAGTGAATTGAATGATGCCGTCCCAAGGTTCAATAAAGGGTTCCCAAAGGGACAATACTTGATTATAATAATCACTATAGAAGGAATAGGAAGTAATAAATACTAAATCTTCTTTAGTTAAATTAACAGTAACAAAGAATTTATTAATACAGAATTGTAGAAGAGGAACGTCTAATGTTAATGTATCATTTACTATAACTAAAGATATTGTAGGAATTTCCATATTAAAGAAAAACTTGGATATATAAAAAGAAGAATGTTCATCAGTTAATTTTGATTGAATTCTAGGCATTTTTATTATAGGAATTGCATTCTTTATAGAAGTTAAAGAATTCTTTTGTAGTGAAGAATTATCATTATTTGAAGTAGAATTTTCCATGTTTTCCTTTTTCTCTTCTTCTATATATATAGTTGAATTGACTTTTATAGAAGAATCCTCTTTAGAAGATGGTTGTATTTGTATTTCTTGGGAGGGTACTTGAGTTTTAGAAGGTAAAAGACCGTCTAAATAGGGAATATATTGAGAAAAGGAGTTCTTAAGTATATTAATAGTTGTAAATGAAAGTCTACAATTCATATCGCTACTAGAAGTCATTTTACATTCAATATCTTTAATATTATCTTTTATATTAAGATCAAAGATAATATTAAATGGTTGAATAAGATCATTTATATCTGGAGGAGGTATAAAGAGATCGTATTTACTATAACAACTACGAAGAGAATCTATATGTAAATTCATATTAATATTTTGTAAAGGAGAAACAGAAGCATGAATACCTAAGGATAATGTACATAGAAGAACATTCTTATTCATATCTTTAAAATCCTCTATTATATATATAGAAGGGTGATCCATAAAGAACTGGAAATCAATTGAAGGAAATAAAACTATAAATAATCGTGATTATTTTATATATTTTAAATTTTTTTATATAAATAATGAATAAATAATAAATAAATAAATAAAAAATAAAAAATAAAAAATAAAAAATAAAAAATAAAAAATAAAAAATAAAAAATAATAAATAATAAATAATAAATAATAAATAATAAATAATAAATAATAAATAAAAAATAATAAATAATAAATAATAAATAATAAATAATAAATAATAAATAATAAATAATAAATAAACAATATAGCCATACTGTGTTTCTTTTCTTCATCTACAGAAGTATTATAAGTGAATTGTGAATGATCTAGATCTAGTTCTTGTTGACTGTCTCTATCTAATTGTATACTTCTCATACTTTCATTCATACGACTATTACGATCATATACAGGAGAAGAAGGAGATTCATGACGATTATTTATATTAAGTGGAATCATATCCTTATTATTATTATTATTATTATTATTATTATTATTCTCTTCATCATCTTCATCTTCTTCTTCAATAACTTCTTTGCCTATCATTATATGTACATCACTATTTATTGTAGATATATCCTGTTGTAAAGGAGATACAGGTATTTTATTTAAATCTTCAGAACTCATCGTTATAATAGGTAATAGAGATATATCATCATTATCTTCAACAGAAGTACTCATATTATTAGATGAAATAGTAGTATTATTAGTATTACTATTATTATTATTAGTATTGTTATTAGATGATGATACATTAGAAGATAATAAACTCTTTATATCTGGTTTATATTGAAGAAGATGAAGTCCTACTTTAGCTATATCAATAAATAAAGGAGTAGGAATGAAATAAAGAGAAGACATATATAATACACATTGTATTTTATTCACTTTTTCTTGGCTATAATCCTCTATATGCTCAGCAACTTCAGGGAATGTCACAGACCCAACAGTAGTAATGGTGGCCTGTAAATTAAATAAAGGTAAATGCTCAGTACCAAAAAGAAGAGGAGATTGATAATGAGGTAGAATTCCCGTGTTTATTCGTGTATCTTTTAACTCAATAGTTTGAAGTGACATTGCAATTGAAGTTGATTCAGGAGATGCATATATATGAGCTATAAACTTATTCATAGTAAAGAATGCCAAAGAGTTCTATAGAAAAGGAGTAGATATAGAAGAGAAGGTTCATATATAGGAATTAGTATAATAAAAATAAGTATATTGTTCAAAGAATATAAGAGATAATTAATAAAAAAATAATAAATAAATAATAAATAAAATTAAAAAAAAATACAAAAAAATAAATAATAAATAAAATACAAAAAAAAAAAAAAATAAAAAAATATACATACTTCATTGATTGTCATATCATTATAAACAAATTGCCCACTTGTATTCGCAGAATAACCGCCGTTATTCTTAAATAATTGTAATCCAAATCCTTTCATATTCATATTAATATTAATATCATTTAATATATTATAATCATTTTCAACACTCTTTTCACTTCCTAAAACAAATAATTTACTAGTTCTTTCCTTCTTAATCTTTTGAGAACTATTATGTTCACTAATAGGGTATGATGTAGAATCTTGAGTAGTTGGAGACTTCAAAGGAAGATGAGGAGAAGCTATATTATTATTAATACTATTATTATTATTAGCATCAATAAGATTATGTATATCATTATCATCTTCATGGATGACACCAAGTTCGTCATTCTTCTTTGTTTTAACAGTTTTTGGTTCTTCTTTTGGAATTGAATATTTCATCATAACACTTTTTTCTTTTAAATTATCTATTAATTTTGATAATAAAAATATAATTTGGAATTCACTAGCAACAAATGCTATTTCACTTAATAATATAGATACTTCTAATGTTGGTCCTAAATATATATAAGTAGATATATTGATACTTCCAAGAAGAATTTGATGTAAATATTCATTTGTAGACGAATCAAATATATTACTAGTTATTTTCATTCCTTTTAATTCAACTCTTAATAAATGATTCTTATCCGGACAATTATCTTCAATCGCCGTACTATCTGTTACAAGACTCTCCGTACTATTATTATTATTAACTAAGTTATTATTATTATTATTATTATTATTATTATTATTATTATTATTATTAGGTGAGTTACTATAAAGAGAACTTTCTGAAGATCCTAGACTAGAAAGAGAAGGAGAAGAAGAAGGTTGAGATGAATATAATATTGAAGTACTACGTAATCTCCTAAATAACTGTTGATTTGATATTATTTTCTCATTATATATATTCAATTCTCCCATTTCAAATTGAATATATTCATCACTTGTACTATTTCGAGGAACATTCACAATTATATTATTTAATTTAAAAAAGAAATGAGGAAATTCAAAAGATTTTTCTTTTAATAAAGCATTATTATTATTATTATTATTATTATTATTATTATTATTATTAATTTTTCGATCACATATAATATTTGATTTCTTTAATTGTCCGATTAATCTTAGGAATTGATTACGTATGTTTGCCACAGGATTAGTATTAATAACAACAATATCATCATCATAATCTTCCATATTAATAGTAGATGTATTTTCTTTAAGTGTATTTTGCATCTTTTGTAAGACTTTCAGTAATTTACATACTTCACTACTTTTCATAAAACATAATAATTCATCAATAAATCGATAACGTATAGTTAAACGAGGTGCCTCTATAAACACAGTCACATTCGCGCCATATCCAGGATGGCGGGGATACTGAGGGTTCAAATATAACATAGCTTGAAAAGATACGAAGTGACGAGTCATCTCTTCCTCATTTATATCAATAGCTAAAAACCGTGGGAATTGACCACATCCTTTTGTTGTATCTTGTATATATATTGTATGAAGATGTCCCATTACAGAAATAACCGCTGGAGACATGTTGAGTTTACAAGTAAATGTATTAATACAACAATGTAGAACAGGAGTCTCATAGGGCTACAGAGAAAAATATAGAGATATAAATATATAGTATATATTATATATATTACTCTTATTATATATATTATTTTTAATTATATATAGAAAAAAGAAATAATTGTTGAATATATTTATATATATAATATATATAATAGAAAAAAAGAAATAATTGTTGTATATATTTATATATATAATATATATTATAAAAAAAAAAAAAAAATAAAAACAATATATATATATATATATATATACTGATAATAAATAGATTCCAAAGGCTTTGGTTCCTATATTAACAGACATCGAACTAGCTTCCCAATTTGTAATCGGTTTTTGAATCTTTTGGACTTTCTTGATAGGGGGAGTTGAAGTAGGAGATTGAAGACAGGATGAAGACAGAGAGTCACGTGTATCAAAAGAAGACATCGAATTCGATACCGAACGTCCTTGAGTTGATTTAGTAGGTTGAATGAATTTTAATATATGAGTTAGAGTAGGAACATGAATATACACTAGATATAATAAATAATAGTAAATATAAATATGTTGATAGCTTTATTGATATTCTATTTATTTAATATATATATATATACTAACTATATTAATAAATAATAATATAATTTAAATAATAGCCATAAATAAATACTATATATATATATAGATCACTTACTATTTCCATCATCCAGTTGTATATCTATAAACATAGCTGTCTTATATATAGGATAAGAAGGAGAATAGGGTCTCATTTGAATCATCTGTATAGTCATAAAGTTATATATATCACTCATATTATTATATTGATCACTTTCTATATACCCACCTTTGAAGTTATTATAATCATTATGAAGAGAAGTAAACATATAAGCTCGTTTTCCTATGATTCTACTACGTACATAATCTTCAATATAAATACTTTGTAAAGTAACGTTAATAAACATATCATATGTACGATCACTATAATCAATTTTCATTCTATTTATCATTAATTTCATAATCTTATTCATAGAACTGATAGGTTTATTATTATATGTATTATTATTCTTATTATCATTAGACGTCTTTGTGACAGAGAATGCGTCATTTTCATTCGTATTACTTGTAATAGAAGTTGTCTCTAATAATTCTATGCACACTCCTTCTATTTCCATATTGATCTTCATACCTTTTCGTTCTTGTAATAATTTCATATCTTTATCTTTTAAATATATTTGTCCATTTACTATAGTATGTTGTTCGCCTTGTTCTTGCTGTTTATTCTTCTTCATCTTTTCTTCAATCTCACTATTGGATATACTAGTTATACAAGCAAGCATATAATTCTTAGCTCTTGTTAATAATTCAATTATATCAACTTCATAATCCTATATATATATAGAATATAATTATTAGATAGAAATAAAAATATATAATTATAAGAGATATAGAATATAATTATTAGATAGAAATAAATATATAATTAGAAGAGATATAGAATATATTATTATATAGAAATAAATATATAATTAGAAGAGATATAGAATATATATATACTTCTTGAGCTGTTAAGAATGTATTCATGAATATATTCATAAATTTGAGTAAAGACAAATATTTTGAACGTGTTAATAGAATTGTAACGAGACTCATATTCATACCCACCTATAAAAAAAGAATAATAATAATATGATAAAAATAATAATAATAACAAATATAATGATATATAAAATATAATATGTAATAAATATAATATATAATAATAATAATATATAATAATAATAATATATAATAATATAATATAAAATAATAATAATAATAACAAATATATATATATATATATATACCACCATATTATAAAAGTTGACATCATTAGGAACAATAGACATATCGAGATTTATATTAATATTAAAAGGTTCTACAATACTATATGCTTTATTATTACTATTATATAACTGTATGTCTTCAATATTAAATGTACTATTTGTACTAATCTTCTTTTGAAACATATATACAGAGATATCACATATATTTACTTGAAATTTATCATATAAATTCTCTAATGAATAATCAGTTAATTCTTTTTTGTTTACTAATACACTTTGAATACTTATACTCTGTAATTGAACCGTTAATACTTGAGAGATCCCCGCGGTTATTGTACAGTCATCAGGAATAAGTAAACACATATTTCCCATTGAAAGAGAAATATCCATTGTTTTATGATTCTGAATCACATTATTAACCTATTGAAATAGATATATTAATAAATATAATAATAATAATAATAATAATAATAATAATAATAATAATAATAATAATAATAATAATAATAATAATAATAATAATAATAATAATAATAATAATAATAATAATAATAATAATAATAATAATAATAATAAACATAAACATAAACATAAACATAATAAACATAATAAACATAATAAACATAATAAAAAACATAATAATAATAATAATAAATATATACAAAAGTTGTGCTACCACTTCTTATTTTTTTAATTAAATTAATAGCTTTTTCTTCATATACACTACTGTCAATAACATTAATATTTGGATCAAAGAATTTGAGTAATCCCAGTAACATACGTAAATTAAGGATAAATAGAATATCTCTTACATGAATAGAAGCCTTAATATCTGATTGATCATCAAGAGCTGGAAGTTCGAAATGAACATCAAAGAAAGGTTGAGAAGTATATGGATATAAATCATGGATCTCATCATATATACTATATGAACTATTATTATTATTATTATCATTATTATTACCCTTATTATTATTATTATTATTATTATTATTATTATTATTATTATTATTATTATTATTATTATTATTATTATTATTAATAGGACTAAAGAACATTTGTTTCCATATAGATTTATCATCACATTGACCATCATTCATATATATATCATTTAATAAACACCATCCTTCTATATAACTCTTTCTCTTATAAGCTCTTAAAGCAAAATATTGCATATATATACCAAAAATTTCTTTTTTATTTTGAATAATTTGTATACGTCCTCTATTTAATATAAAATCAAAAGCTATTTGTATATCTTTAGGTCTACCTGCTTCCCATATAGTTAAATCACTTGTATCAATCTTATTATTCTGATAAAACATAGCACGTTGATTCATTAAGATTTCTTCTTCTGTTTCTTCATCTTCTTTACTCTTATTCTTACGAGATTGAGACAATTTCAGCTCAGATTCAGCCATCTTTCGGAATAATAAGATATCTTCAATAATAAAATAATCTTCTAAATCAGCCATTTTCTTTAAACCATGACTACTCTTATAATTTGTACTACTTAATTTCTCTTTATATAATTCTATATATTTACTTCTTTTCTTCTTAAACTCTTGATAATTATTCCAAATATCTTTTTTCATTTTCTTTGCATTTTCTGTCATCACGGCTTGAGCCACAAAATTCCACCATTTCTTTGGGTAAGTAAATTAAAGATATATATAATAATATAATTAATATATAGAATAATATAGAATAGCATGATAAAAATAATAATACATATTTTTGTGAAAAAAAAAAATAAAAAAAAAAAAAAAAAAAAGCCATAATAAATATACTAAATATAATAATAAGGATATTTTCTTAAGAGGAGAGGATGAAGGTCGAATACTTGCATATCGTGAACGTAGTGTTTGACGAGTTAAACTAGTAACAAAAGACATACCATCTCTATATTGATTTCTCGAGAGAACAAGAGAGAACTCATCAATAGCTGCTTTAGCACGAACAATAGGAGAAGGAGTATTACTAACATCCCAAACTTCTTTTCCAAATAATTCGATATTCTGAATATTTTCACGTAAATAATATTTTGGATATTTTGATTTAAATTTCTCTACAAATAATTTAGTTTCTTCTTCTTGATTTCGGCCACGAACATCATCTTTTCTTATTTTTAAATAACATTTTGCAAAATATTTATTCACTAATACTTCAGGATCCCAATTTAGATGCTCAAACGCAATACGAATAGCAGTTTGAGGATCAGGTTTACGAAGTTCAGTCCCGCGGGAATCGAAATATACATCTAATTGAACTTTAATAGGAGGAAGTATATAATCTTGAGGAATAAGAGGACTATCTATATATTTAGAATCCGGAGTATCAAAAGGCAAAGACATTTCTCTTAACATATGTTTAGTACTTTCAGTATCAATTTGTGCATCTTTATCACTATCCCAATAAATAGCCATTCCTGTAATTGTAATAGACTTTTGAATTACTCCCGTGATTAATTGACGATGTGTAGGAGTAGAAGGAGTAGGAGAAGAAGGAGTACCTGTAGTAGTAGTAGTAGTAGGAATAGGAATAGTACTAGGAGTAGTATTAGAAAGATTAGTATTAGAGAGAGGAGGAAGAGGAGAAGTAGGAGTTAAAGACATTATAGAAGGATTCGAAAGAAGAGATTGCTTACTAAGATCTTTCTTAAAATCTTCATCTTCACTTCCTTCTTCTTCTATACCTATTTCTACAGGTTTTGGACTTGATACAGTGAAGTTTTCTAAAGTAAACCCAACACAAAATGGATGATCTGGATCAGAACTATATATATATATATATAATCATAAAAGAATGAGAATAAATAAAAATAAATAATAAATATAAAAAATCATTTGTTTAAAACAAAAAAATTTATATATAAATATTATAAAAAACTCTTTTTATAATATACTATATATCATAATAATAAATATACATATATATAATATATATATCAATAAATGAAAATAAGAAAACTATTTTATCTTACCTGTGATCTTCATATCGAATATGTATATTAGTAACTGTACAAATAAAGTTATCAATGATCTTTGAGATCATTTTGGACATAGCTGATTTATCTTCTTTCGCTTCTAATTCAGCTTGTCTTTTTGTCTCATTCTCTTCTAATGCCTATAAGAGAATAACAAGGTAGAATGACATTATTATAATAGTATTAAACATTTATAACGAATAATATATATATATATATATAATACTAAATAATAACTTATAATAATTATTTATTCAAATTTTAAATAATAATAACAAATATTAACTTTTATAAATTATTCATTCAAATTTATCAAGATAAAAAAATAAATAAATAAATATTAACTTATAACATAATAATAACACTTCAAATATTCAATAAATAAAGTTATATAAACATACTTTTAATTTATTACGTTTTGTTTCTCCTTCTTTAAGAGCTTCTTTTTCTGGATCATAAGCTAATTCAGATTTAGGACATGCAACAACAAACACATCATCAACTTCCACTATAGTTGGTTTTGTTGTTAAATTGTTCCATGGAACCTATTTTAATAAATTTTTAAAAATAAATAAAATAAAATAATTATAGAATTATTATCATAAAAAATATACATATAATAATATAAAAATTTCAATAAATAATAATGTAAATGAGAAAAATTTGAAAAAATTAAAAAAACGAAATAACTGTTTAATATTATAAAATATGGCATTTAATTATTATATACATAATATAGATTCATACCTTTAAGCATAATTCGCCAACAAATCCAGATTTAACTTCAATAGGTAAGTCTAAAAAATCTAAAGCCGATGCTTTTACTTCCTATAATAAACATAGAAATTAATATATAAATATAATGAAAAAAATATATATAATATATACAAGATTCTTTAGTTTAACATCACCTTTCCATAAAGAGAGTTTCAAATCCTTCTTTTCAACATCTTGGATATAATCACCCAAAAATTTTGAAAGAATCGTACTTACCAAATCTTCAAACATGGATTTGATGAAGATTTAAAACAATTTTGGAATGAAAAGATGACAAAAACAACACAAAAAAAATAATGGATTTTCCCATAAAAGAAAACTTCACGATCATAAATCCTCACGGAGATATCCATAAGCATCTACTTTAAAATTAATTTTTCACAGAAACTAGAAAATTATTTACATGAAAAAGTCAAAAAAAAAATGTTGTGTTTTTTAATCAGGGTTCTTCTTAAATGGATTTTGTATTTGTTCCATGGATATCCTTTATTTCATATTTGAAACTAATAAAAAAATGTGAAGACTTTGATATAACCATTTTATATTGTTAGAAAATGAAAAGATAAATAAAAGTGTTGTTCATCACATTTAATCATTATCGAACTACTCCCTTTTTTTAAAATATAGCATAAAGTACAGTCATATAAATTTAATGTTCTTTAAATATTCGTAAATTTTATAGAAAATAAAACAAAACACTTAAGAAAAACCAAATGAGGTTATAAAAAAATGAATGAGAATAGAAAACACATAGTATATATGTTACACTAATTTCTATATAAAAATAATATTGAATCCTTAACAAGAATATAAGTAACTCTATATAATAATAAAGATTACAATGAGAAAAAAATAGTTTATGCTTGTTCCATAGCTAATAAACCAGCACCAACAAGTCCAGCGTCACCACCTAAAGCAGCAATAACAATAGGAGTTTCCTTGATAGGAGTGAAAGCGTTCTTTTTGAATGTTTCTCTAGCAGGTTCAAGAATAAGATCACCTAATTCAGAAACACTACCACCAATACAAACAATAGAAGGATTCAAACAAGCACAAACAGAAGAAAGAGCAATACCTAACCATTCACCAACAGCATGAGCAGCAGCAACAGCATTCTTATCTCCTTGTTTAGCTAAATCACCAACTTCCTTACCAGTTTCAAGTTGATGTTCTTTAGTAACAAGTCTATTATATTCATAACAAAGAGCACGACCCGAGCAATAAGCTTCAAAAGCACCTTCAACTTCACCATCAGCAGTACGACCATCTCTATTTACTAAGACATGACCAATGCATTGAGCCATATCGCGAGTAGCCATATATAATTTACCATCTACTACCATACCACCACCTAAACCTGTACCTATAGTAATACCTAAGCAAGAATATTTTCCTTTACCATTACCAATAAGAGATTCACCAAAAGCAGCAGCATTTCCATCATTTACTACATGTACAGGAAGTTTATATTCTTTTTGAAGCATAGTTTTAATAGGAGCACCTTTCCAATTAGGAATAGTAGGAGTAGCATAAACTACATTACCACCAATATCAATAGTACCACCAGTAGATACACCAATACAAGTAGGAGCAATACTAGTCCATTTAGATTTTAATTCATCAAGAAGAGTTACACAAGCTTTAATAACATCTTCAGCAGATGTTTGAGGACAAGAAGTCTTTATAGGTCCAAGACATATCTTACCATTCTTATCAATAATACCTCCAGCAATCTTAGTACCACCAATATCAAGACAATAAGCATAACGTTCTTCACGGAAAGAATGCATAGCAAGAGAATATTGTTTAGTAATCCACATAGGACGAGTAATCATAGAACCAACTACAATGCAATGAGCACCTAAACGTAAAAGTTGACGAGCATGTTCAGGACAAGCAATACGACCTTCACAAATAACAGGAGTATTAGGAAGAGCTTTAACTAATTTAGCAACAAGTTCAAAATCAGGACCTGGAGTCATTACAGTATTTTCAGTATAACCAGAAAGAGTAGAAGCTACAATATCAGCTCCAGCAGCAGCAGCAGCTACACCTTCTTCAAAAGTAGAAATATCAGCCATAACAAGACAACCAAATTCCTTCTTAATTTGTTTCATTAAATCAATACCACTAATTCCATAAGGATGAGGTCTATCAGTAACATCAAGAGCAATGATAGTAGCACCAGCTTCATAAATAGCTCTAGCACGATCCATATTAAGAGTAATACGAGGACCATAACCAACTACATCTTCTTTATATATACCAATAATAGGAAGATTAGTTAATTTTCTAATAGCAGCAATATGGTTAGGATCATCAGCACGAATACCAATAGCACCACCAAATTCAGCAGCTTTAGCCATTAAAGCCATATTTTCAGGTCCATAAAGAGCATCTTCTTCATGGGCTTGGCAGGAGACAACAATACCTCCTTTCATACTAGCTAAAATATCAGACATTTTGATTGTAAAGTTAAAAAGAATATAAAAGATTATTCTGAAAAAAGGTATGGATCATCCATTCAGAAGGGAGAGTCATCGCTTGCAGCCAATAAAGATCTAAAAATAAAAATATTTGTTTTCACGGGGAAATCAAGTTTGGATTTGAAAACGTTATTTGTGTGTTTGAAGAGGTATTCGATTCTTATGACATCAAATAAACCTTGCTATCGTAAGAGACAGGAATCATCATCATCTGAAGATGAAGATAATGTCAAAATAAGTACTAATCAACACTATTTGGTTAATCAAAATACTTCAAATCATCCTAATCCTAGTACTCTAGCTTCTAAATTATCTGAAGATCATAAAGATATAAATACTTATGATATAAAAGAACAGTTGTCTCAGTATTCTTCAAATTCCAACAATAATGTTTCAGATCATTCTTCATCTCATTATAGAGATCATAGAGATTGTTATGATGATAGAAATAGTTCAAGAGATCATAGAGATCGTTACGATGATAGAAATAATTCAAGAGATCATAGAGATCGATACGATAATAGAAATAGTTCAAGAGATCATAGAGATCGTTATGATGATAGAAATAATTCAAGAGATCATTCATCTAAGTATTATGCCGATCATTCAAGCAATGAAACTAATTATTCTCGAGATCATAGATCTCGTAGTCGAAGTATAGATTCTCATAGTCATTCGAGAAAACATGCACCAGTCTATTCGAAGTCATCTTCAGAGAATAATGATGTTCTAGAAAATTCATTTCGTGGTTATGAACCAGGGA
Organism: Blastocystis sp. Blastoise; assembly: GCA_039096225.1. Classification (NCBI taxonomy): domain Eukaryota; class Bigyra; order Opalinata; family Blastocystidae; genus Blastocystis; species Blastocystis sp. Blastoise. The sequence goes on from JBBPEB010000033.1 coordinate 216,874, forward strand.
AAAAAGCACCAGAAAAATATACTATTCCAAATAAGTTTTTAGTAGATGATACTGATGGATGTATATATTATATACTTATTATTTTGTTGTTATTGTTTTGTATATTATTGTGTTGTTGTTATTATGTTTATTATTATGTTTATTGTTTTGTTTATTATTGTGTTATTATTATTATTATTATTATTATTATTATTATTATTATTATTATTATTACTCTATATAGTGGGTAGTTCTGCTCTAGATGGCGAAGGTTTCTCTTTGGATCTCGATACAACTACATTTCCTGAAAGTTTATATTTATACATATTATATTTATATTTATATTTATTGTATTTATATTTATATTTATATATTTATATTTATTATATTTATATTTATATTTATATATTTATATATATAATTTATATTAATATATATAGAAACAATAATAGATTACAGTACACGAAGTGACGTTCCTCAATTAAACTCAATTCACAAGGGGATTGTACAGAAAGTACTTGATTTTGGGGCTTTCGTTAAGGTATTATATATATGCATTATAGAATACTTCAAATTCATTTATATTCTTATTCTATTATTCTCTATCTACTTTTATAATAAATAGATTATTATATTTCTAAAAGACTCTTCTATTATATATATGATTATTATAATAATAATATCATTCCTATAGATCCGTGGTTATCCTATAGACGGTCTTGTATATAAAGAGGAATATATATATGATCTGCCTCCTCCAAAACCCGATGACGAAGTGTTCGTCAAAGTTATTCGATTATTCGAAAAAGATGGAAAAACAAAGTATATAGTGTGATATATTAATATATATATACTTATATTATTATACATATTATACTTTTTATTTCTTATACTTATTAATAATAATATTTATATATAGAATAAGTTTATCTATTCGACGTGTGTCTCAAGACAAGGGAAAAGATCTAGATAGTAATCCAGGACAAGTATATATATATATAATTATATATGATTATATATTATTATATATGATTATATATAGAGCGATTCTATATTTAAAATGTCTACAATACAATTGGATGCACAAAAGAATTGTGTTTGTTCAAGAGTATATATAAATAAATATATTATCTTTTCGTTATCTTTATATATATAATTATCTATTAATAAATTAATATATATTTATAGTGTGGTGTTAAAGGACATTTAGCTAGTGAATGTTTCGTGAATATAAACACGGGGAAAAAATATGATCTAGTCGAAGACTCTGATATTGATTCTATTGTATATCTATTTATTATTTATATATTCTTATTATTTATATATTATAGGATGAAGATATTCAAGCGAAAGACAATCATAATGAAGATATCATGAAACCTACTAATAAAGGAAATAGTGTTCCTGAAAACAGAACACATTCTCATCATAAACATCACCATTCTTCTAGCAATGGCAGCACATCTCATCATCATCGTCGTCGTCATCATCATTAATAACAACTCATCAAATAACATGAAATAAACCCTCGCCCATTTTAACAATTTTCCACTTTTTTAATATTTATTGTTTTTAATTTATTTAAATTATTATTGCATTTAAATCAGCATTTTATTTTTATTCTTTATAATATAAATTATTTTATTATGGATTTTTTGCATCATTTCTTATTAATTTAGAATTAGATTTCATAATTTATGTTAGCTATATTTTCATATTTTTAGAATATTCTTTTTTTTTTTTATTATTTATACATATTTACAAAAAAAATCTGTTTTAAATATTATTTTTACTTCTATAATAATAAATAAAAAAGGAAAATATTAAAAAATAATAAAATCATGCAGTTGCACCCATTTATTCATAATTCATTTAAATGTACCTTCAAAACATTCTTTAGTACATATATACCTCATATCAAAGGATCTATTCCAAAAGTAATTTCCATATATCAAAATAATTATTGTTTTTTCATATTTAGTATTCTCTAAACTCTCCAGTACTTCTTAAAGTTGGAGATTTCATGGAATATTCACGGAGCTATACACATGAAGATGTATCTCCATTATTTAAAGCAAATATCTATTATTTCTAAAGCTTGATAAATTTGCAGATCTTACGGGAGACATAAATCCAATACATATTATGAAAACAAACTCAAATAATGAACAAATAAAAACAATTGTTCATGGAATTCTCACAGGAAGCATGTTCAGTACATTATTTGGATATCAGGTATTTTTATACATTTTTCTAAATTAATTTTATTATGAATTTTTTGTATTCTATTGAATTAAATATAGATTCCAGGAACAATTTATTTAAAACAGAATTTATTATTTCAGAATATTTTATATACTGATGAAGTTGTAACAGGTATTTATAAATAATTATAGTATAATAATTTTTATGCTTATTTCTAGCAAAAGTGATGGTAACAAGAATATTTTATGATAAACATATTTGTGTAGTTTCAACAGAATGTATTCGTGATTATGTATATATATATATGTATTCTATATATAATATATATATAATATATGAATAGGATAAAAAGAAAATAATCGATGGAACAGCATATATAAAAATTGATAATTTAATATCTTGATTTTGTAAAATAATTATTTTATAATATACTCTTTATCGTTGTTTTGTTTTTTATATAATAACATACTTTATAATTACTTGTTATATATTCTTCTATATATAAATATATTCTAAAAACAAAACATTTTTTTTAAACAAAATATAAAATAAGAAAAGAATCAAAAGTATTCATAAATCAAATAAAAAAAGTATACACTATATATATGTATATATTTTATTCTCTATATCTACGTCTTCTACCTTCACTTGGACTACGTTCATTTCTATAAGTTCTACTTCTACTACTATTTCTACTTCTACTTCTACTTTTACTATTACTTCTACTTCTACTATGTGTATAATGATCTCTAGAAGAATGATGATGACGATGATAATTATGAGATGAATGAGAATAAGAAGAAGAGGAATGACCAGAATCTTTTGAACTTGAATAATCACGATTATATGATGTTTTTGACTCTAAACTTTTATTTGAACTATAATTTATAGATTTATAATGTATTTATTATAAAGAAATATAATACATTTATAACAAAGAATTATAATGCATTTATAACAAAGAAATATAATATATTCATAACAAAGAATTATAATGCATTTATAGCAAAGAAATATAATATATTTATAATATAGAAATATAATATATTTATAATATAGAAATATAATATATTTATAATATAGAAATATAATATATTTTAATAAAGAAATATGATATATAAATATAATATATATAATATAATTCTATTATATATATACATTGAATATGAAGAAGAAAGAGATGGCGTAGTACCTTGTTGTTGTTTTAATGACGCTGCTATTTGCGCGCTTCTTTCTGCCATTTTGGCGGGATCCCAATCTAGTGTTTTCGATAATTCAGAAGGAGTAGTAGTAGTTGTTGTAATAGGAATTATATTATCATTAATTCGATCAACATTTGAATGAATAAATCCATCAACTGATGTGGCTGGAGTTGGATTTTCACGGGAATATGTGGATACTATAGAGGTATTAATAAATGGTGATTCTATTTCATTCATTTTCATTTGCAGTTGTTGTTTTAACAATTGAACCTCTTTTATTTGGGCAACAGAAGCTATAGATATATAGTTATATGTAGAAAAGAAATAGAAATTCAATGTAGAATGACAATAAAAACTAATAAATATAATAATAATGATTATTATAAGTAATAGTATAATAAATATAATAAAAACTATAATCATAATCAATATAATAGCATAATAAACATAATAAACATAATAAACACAATACATACAATTGATATGAAAATTATCGGATAATTGTTCACTAGTGACTGCCCGCCTATCGTTGGCGCCAAATCCAAGTCCCTCTCGTCCATTGGATAAAGTGGTTTTTTTAAATGTATTTGAAGGAGTAGAACCTGTATATCCCCCCTCTTTAGCTAGTTTGAGAAGGGGGTCTGGAACGGGCTGATTGGAGGAAATCAGATGACGCACCAATTGAACAGCGAATGATTTATCATTTGATGTGACTAATGTATATGCAGTACCTATATAGAGAAGGAATAAAACATATAGGATAATCATAATAATATACTCATAAGTATAAAATGATATAATAATATATATATATATGTATATACCTGGTTTAACTCCTTCTAATCCCATACGACCTGTTCTACCGATTCGATGAATATGTATATCTATATTCTTAGCTACATCGTAATTAATAACTATATATATATATATATATATATATATATATATATATATATATAATAAGAGAATAGGAGAATAAAATAGATGATATATATATATATACCAGTTTGAATGCCTTGTACATCGATTCCTCGAGCTGCGACATCTGTTGATATTAATATATTAAGGCCACCTTCTGTAAAGGGCTTTCTAAACAATCTCATTATATGCTCTCTATCTGACTATATATACATTTATATAGATAACAATATAGAAGAAGTAAAGATAGATATATATATATAGATTTATAAAGATAATACTATTATATAGAAGACCAAAACATATATATATAACTTTATAAAAATAATAATACAAAATAATATATATATATATATATCTTACATATATAATAAAATGATCTATATATATATATATACCTGCATTTTGTCCCCGTGTAAACTCTCAACTTTGGTTCCCAGAATGACAGACACTTTGTCAGAGAGTTCTTCGGTCTCTGCACGTGTACTTACAAATATCAGTACTTTCCCAAGGGAATCGAATCGTTTTATCTTGGACTCTAACCATCGCCATTTCAATCCATAATTCTATTATATATATATATATTAGTTGATATATATATTGAATATAGAGTTAAGAATATATTATATATATATTGAGTATAGAGTTAAGAATATATATATATATATATATATATATATATATATTGAATATAGAATTAAGAATATATATATATATATACATCTAACATAATAACTTTTTGTTCAATGTCTTGACCACTCGCTCCAACTTTTCCCACTCTTATTTTGGCGCGCTCTCCCGCCAAAAGCATATCATTAGCGAAATGTTCTACGCGATTGGGGAACGTGGCAGAGAAGAATAATGTTTGTCGATCCTTTCGAATCTGATTGGTTATTGATCGTAACTGACCCTCAAAACCTAACGACAACATACGATCAGCTTCATCTAATACCTATATATAACAATAATAATAATAATTATTATTATTATTATTATTATATATATATATATACAAGGAATGTGACTCTATTAAGTCGAATGTTCTTCTCTTTAATATGGTCGATCAATCTTCCCGGTGTAGCTATACAGATCTCTGCCTGACGATTATATAGAGACTTCTTCTGTTCCCACTTACTGGCACCTCCAACCAGACTTACCAACTATAATATATATATATATATATATATATATATAGAGGAACTACGAAGAGAAATAAATAAATATATAAATGATAAAGAAATGAAATAATATATATAAGATATATTATACTATATTTATTTATACATATAAGACTATATATATATAAATACTTTTAATTCATAACTCTTTGTATATTTTTTGGCTTCGACATATACCTGATCCGCGAGCTCTCGAGTGGGGACTAAGACGATGGCGATAGGGCCATCTTTGGGGGCAAGAGGACTTTAAAGATAGAGGAATGAAGTAGAGAAACAGATAGAAAAGATTATTATGATATTTTATTATGAATATGGATATTTCATCTATAATTATTATATATATATACGGTTGGTCAATAATATGTGTAATAAGAGGCCATAGATAAGTATAAGTCTTTCCACTACCCGTTTGACTGATACCGATCAAATTATACCCCGAGAGAGCATACGGCAGACATTGACTCTAAAGATAGGGGAGAAGAACGGTGAAGGGTATATATATATATATATATATATATATACTTGAACTGGAGTAGGAATAACGAGTCCCTGTTTATGAATAGCTTCCAAAATAGGAGGAGGAAGAGATAGATTAAGTTCCTCAAAAGTCATAATGGGTAGTATTTGTTTATCACTTTCAAGAGATATATACTTCTCCTGCATCCATTTCTGGACGATCGAAGAATCACGGGAAAGAACCTCTGGACTGGGAATATAGAAGTTACGTCGAAATGGATGATATTTAGTATATATATAATATATATAATGAATACTATTATTAATATCTAGTATATATATATAATGAATATTATAATTAATATCTAATATATATATATAATGAATATTAATATTATGATAGAATAAAAAAATAAAATATATTCCAATAAGGTGAGAGAATAACAATATATATATACATATATTGGTATTCGCTATTCGATTAAACAAAATAAATATATATATATATATACTTAGTATCTGTTTCTAATGTAGGTATATATTCAATATTACTCTTTTCTTCAGGCTCTATAGGATTTCCATTCTCATCATATTCTATATATATATATATATATATATATATATAATAAAAAGTAAATATAAACAATTATAATATATATATACGAACTGTTTCTTTAGTTTGATGTAATAATTTATTATCTTCATCGCGATCTAAAGCATCTAATTCTTCATTATCATTCTGAATATCTAAACGTTCTTCCTAGAAACAAATATATATATTTATATATAATTATATATAAACTATATATAACAAAAAATACAGTTTTGTCTTCAATAGAATATTGTTGAACTTCTTTATCAATCTCTTGCATGAATGCATCTAATGGATCTTCTTCATCTTGATTTTCCTTCATAACAGAAGTAACCATTTGATCTTGAATAACTTTAGTTTCTGAATTATCTTGTGACTGCATAGGTTCTCCATCGATTTCATCAGAGCTTATACTTGGTGATTGTAATCCGTGGCAACATGAGCATTGATTGTCTTCTGTTGTTATTTGACTAACAGTAAGTTGTTTCTCTTGCTTTTCAGGTTTCTTCGTATTTCCAGAAGTACCTATAACAAAGAATTAAAAAAGAAAAGAACTTTTTTATAAAATACCAAATATAGACAATGTAGGACTTGTTTTCTTTTGAAATGTTATCACTTTACCTCCAAGCATTGCATAAGTATGGTGAGATTAACACTACAAATAAATAAAAAAATAATATTTGTTTCTTAGTCTGAAAAGAAAATCAAAAGTCTTTCAGTCTTTTTTTTTTTAAATATATATTATATTTATTGTGATGAACTGTCCATTAATATTTTTGTAGTTTCATTAGTGTATTATAAAATACCCACAGATAATACACAATAAATAATATATAAACTAAAAACAAAAAAAAATAAAGAGCACAACAAAACATAATAGTATACTATGTTAAAGCAAAATCAATAGATCGAAAAGAATGAATAATGAATTATTTTAAATTACAACAATTTATATAATAAATATTATGAAAAATACAAATGAAAAACATTATTACAAAAATAAATACAAAAATGTAATGAATAATATATATTATGAATTGAACAAGACCTATCTATAAAGAGCAAACGCAATGGAGATAAAACAATGAAAAATAAAACAAGAAAAAGAGAAAAGAAAATAAGAAAGCACACAAAGCGTATGTATATATATAGTTATCTTATGAATAACGTATATATGAATATGTAGCAAACATCATATCATATATCATAATAATCTGTTTAATAATAATGAGAGCGAGAATAACTACTACTACTGCTGCTACTACCAGTTCCTCTTCTACCATTATTATTATTATTATTATTGTTATTGTTATTATTGTTGTTATTATTATTATTATTACGGTTATTCGTACCATTTCTTCTATAGCTTGAAGATCTTTGAGAGCTACGAGGTTGACCGCCAAAACCGCCTCCAAATCCTCCAAAATTGAAAGGCATGCCGCCAAAGCCGCCGCCAAAGCCTCCTCCAAAGCCGCCATCATCATCATCATCATCATCATAATAACTAGAAGATTGATTATAGCCACCAGGCATGCCATTATAATTAAAGCTGCTATTACCACCAGGCATACCATTAAAACTAAATTGTACATTACCTGGCATACCTCCAGCACCACCTCCAAACATACTAAAGAGTGAACTTAAATCAATATTACCGGGCATACCGCCAGACATATTACCCCCACCAAATCCACCTTGGAAGGGATTACCAGATTCAGGATCATTAGGATCTATACCCATATCAATAAGCTTCTTCTTTTCAGGATCCGATAATAACTGATAAGCTTCATTAATATCTTTAAACTTCTCCTCAGCCTGTTTCTTTGTTTCTTCATCTTTTCCAGCCATACGATCCGGATGGTATTTAAGAGCCATTTTACGATAAGCTTTCTTAATTTCTTCCTCAGTAGCAGATCGAGGAACACCAAGAATCTTATAGTAATCTTTCTTACTAGCAGCCTTTAAGAGACGATTACAATTATCTATTTCACTATCTGGATCTATATCCATAGAAACACCCGAGAAATCGGTTTTTAATTTATTTAAATCAGCAATAGCAGTCTTTAAGTTATCAGCATCACCTATAGCTTTATTAATACGAACACGACGAATATAGGCTTTATAATTATTATTATCAAGAGAAATAGCTTTATTAGCATAAGAAAGTGCATTTGTATTATCATTTAAACACATATAACAAGCACTAATATTATTACATATAATACTGTTATAGACATTATTAAAGACATCAATATTCATTAAATGCTCATATTGAGGAATAGCTTCTTTATACTATATATAGATATTCATAGAATTTAAAATATATAGATTATATATATATATTATATACTTGTTTTGATTTGAATAAATTATTCACTTTTTCCTTTTCAGTTATAATCTTACGAACTCTCTTGATCTATATAAATATAATTATAATTATAATAATTATATTCTATATATATACTAATTGTTGTGCATATTTATAATCAGGATCATTTAATAAGAGACGACGGCATAAGTCTATACATTGTTCAGGCTCATTCATATAATATAAAGCAGTAGCTCTTAAATATAAGAGTACAGAAGAATAAGAAGGATCATTTTCCTTTAAATAAGTACTAGTCATACTTAATACCTCTTGGAATTTACCTTGGTATATATAAGCCTATATATATATTTGTTAAGAATACAAATAATAATAATAAAAATAAAAATAATAATAATATAATAATAATAATAATAATAATAATAATAATATAGTCTATATATACTTGCATAAGCATAACATGTAAGGAGATATCTCCAGGCATAGAATCTAAGAGTCTACTAATACGTACATAGAAAGAATTAGCATCATTTCTATGTTGTTCACGATTACCATGCAATACACTCCAATCTTCTTCTTCTTCTTCTGAAAACATCTTAGTAGACATTGACATCAACTCACGTTTCTCATTACGAACTTGACAACATGTATTATATTCATCATTTAAAGGTTTATCGAAAGAATGATTGATTCTATAAGACTATAGAATAATAATAATAAGGAACGTCTAATGTTTATTTACTATTTTGATCGAAATATAATAATATATATATATATATATGTTTATCTATGAATAACTATATATATATATATATATATACATCAAGGAATGTGATAGCATCATCAACTTTACCACTTAAACGACAAGTACTAGCGTATTTGGCATATCCTTTTGTGAAACTAGGATCTTTATCAATGGACTATAGAAAAACATAGATATGATTTAGAAAAATAATAAATATATAATAAATATATAAAAAAAAAATTAATAATAATAAATATAAAAAAATATGTATAAAAAATAATAATAATAAATATAAAAAAATAAATATAAAAAAAACAATAACTACAATACATATGCATACAGTTTTGCAATCATTTAATGCATCATCATATTTTCCCATTTTACAATAGGTAGTAGCACGATTAGTATAATAAAAAGGATTATTGGGATCTATTCTAATAGCTTCAGAATAGTTTCGAATAGCATCTCTAAATAAATATAAATATAATTATAGAATACATAAAAATGATGAAAAAAAAAAGATTGTATCAAATAGAAAAGAAATCATGAATATATACCTGTAGTTCTTCTTTAAGAAAGCATCGTTGCCTAATTTCTTATAGTTTTCGGCAGATGGATCTATATAACAAGAGATTGAATAAAAAATGTAAAATAAACGACATACTTGTATTATAAGACATATTTTATTATTTGTAATTACTAAGAACGATATATAATAGTAACTTTTTATAATGTAAAGTTATTCTTATTTAATTAAAAATGGACGTGAAGCCAACAATAGAAATTTTTTCTAGAATATAAGAAGAAAAATGGAAGTTTCTATCCATAATTCCCCATAGAAAAGAACTAGATTTGTTAGATATTCTAGAAGATAACCACTATTATTCTTTTTTTTGATTAATTGTGTTTTAAACATAGTAAGCAGTTTTTGTTGTTGAAAACATATCTATAGTCATCATCGATCCTCTTTTTAATTATTAAAGTGTTTTAAAAGTATATATTAATTAGTGGTGTTGATATAATATGGATCTTGTTCATTCAATGTCAAAATGCGAAGATATTTTTGTGAATTTAAACTATGAAATAGGATTATTCATGATGGTCAATAATAGTATACTTTTATTGTGCATGCTATTCTATTATCTAGTCAATATAAATACGAATGAGTACCTATGATTGGTTCATTTTTTCATAATATATGATTTTGCATTATTCTTCGTGTTTCTTTTTTTTCTAAATTCAAGATTGATGTCTTCTTACATATATAAATTAAAAATATAATAATAGAAAGTGAATAAATATATGAAACAAACAAAATAGAGATGTTCATCATTTACCTAAAAAGAACAATGAATGACAGAGAAATACAGAATTTAATTGATTTTTCAATCTATTTTATTAAAATATACATCCAGAAAGAATGGAAATATAAACATAAAAACTAACAACACTTTTTTTATATATATTTATTTATTTATTAAGGTTAATTAGAGATGGATTTAATACTGTTTAATAAGAACAGTTTCACCACAGTTACATTGACATTGAGTAGGTGTACTAAAACACTTGCAATTCTCTTCAATACCTTGTTGTAAATACTCAATATTACAGAGATCCCCATTAATATTGAATATATAATCTCTACAAGGAGTAGAGAGACTATTGTCCGAAGTATCCATAAAAGAAGTAATAGGGAAAGTCATAACATAAGTACCTGAAGTAAATGTATTACGAGGAGTAATAGTACAAACTTTTCCTTCACAGAGAACTTCTGTAGATAATACATTAATAGTGAATGAAGATTGAGCATTTGTGAATGTAATTAATCCATTACGAGGTATAATATATTCACTAAAGGTAATAATAAACTTGGGATTTTGAGGAAGAGAGACAGATCCACTCTTAGGACTTATAGCAACAATATAAGGAGGTATAGTATCTATAGAGAATAATAAGTAAGATTTCAAGAAGGAAATGCAGTAAAATATTCTGGTAATATATATAAAATATATATGACTTTTTATTAATAATAATAAATATAATAAATATAATAATAATAATAATAATGTTAATAATAATAATAAATATAATAAATATAATAATAATAATAAATATAATAAATATCCTTATATACCTCTAGCAGTATGGAATGTATATTCTCCTGCAGTAACAGCAAGAGAAGGAGTACCAACAGAGCTCTTAATAATACCTTTTGCTAATACTAAGTAATAATCCGTATTTCCTAATAATTCGAGATTGGAGAGAATAATAGATGTTCTAGAAGAGGATAAAGTGACAGAAGGAGAGGTTTGGACATCAAGAGTAATAGTATAATGTTCTTTAGTAAGAGGAACTAAAGTAATCACCCCTTGACCAAGAGAAATGAAATCACTATATGTTATAGTAATAGATTTCTCAATAGAAAAAGAAGTTTCACCGTTGGTAGGAACGCTTTGAGAAGCATTGATCTCCGGTATTTCATCTATATATATATATTGATCATATTTTATTATTATCAATATATTGATACATAATATATTTAGAGTATTTCATTTATTAACAATATAATAAATATATATATAATAAATAAATATATAATTAAATAAATAAATATATAATTAAATAAATAAATATATAATTAAATAAATAAATATATAATTAAAAAAAATAAATAAATAATAAAAAAAAATATATATATACCAGCACAAGTTGTAAATTGAAGATAAGGTTTAGAAGATTCACCTACAGTAAAAGGAGTAGAAGAAATTCCATTCTTATCAATATCAACAATAGGAGTATTTAATCCAGTTCCAAAATAAAAACGAACACGTGAATTAGCAGCAATAGAATGCTTTAAGATTTGATAAAGATCAATAGTTAATGTAGTTTCAGTAGTCTTTTGAACGTAATCGCTTTGAGTAAAAGCTACAGGTTGAGCATTATTGATTTGAATATAATAAAGAGGATTTGCATTACCAATAGCTTGAACAAAATTGAAAGGTTTGGTAAATGTGATAACAATAGAAGAATCTTGATTGACATCAATAGCATCATAAGCAGGAACGGTGCTAAAAACTAGGAAATCAGAACCTAAAGAAAGATATAAAAAATAGCAATAATATCATTTCATGTCTAGTTAAACTATATACTTATTGTGGTAGATCCAGATTGTTGAGCTAAAGCACAACTAGCAACTAAACAAATAATCAATGAAATATTTAAATGAAATTAAAATACATATAAAAAGAAGGATATAGAAGTTCATCATTTCTATGGATATATTTGTTATAATATAGCTATAAGAAGAATCTTATTCAAATATGAATAATTCAACAATTCTTTATGAAAACAGCGTCAAAGCTCCATACAAACGATAATTCTGAATAACACCATATATCCTCTGAAGAATATCAAATTCCCAAGAGAACTCACTTTTTCTATGCATTTAGTAATCTGTCGTCTTCACTTCTAGTACCTTTTTTTTCCTGAATATTCATCATGTGAAAAAATTAAATTCGTCGATTTATTGGATATTCTCCGTGAAACATCCAATAGATATGCTTCTAGACAACTAATAATCAAATAGTTGTCTTAAAAAAGGATCAACACCCAATAATCGTTACTCATTCTCTTTGATTCATAAATAGTGTAGTATCTTAAAAATAAATATCATTAAGGTTATCAGAGGTTTCTTGATCTTTATCACTTGTTTAGTCGGAAATACTAGAAAATAGAATATAGATTGATGATTCACAATTTGATATTCAAATGAAGTATCAACTATATGTAATATTATTGATTTATACTATCTATATAAATAAGTGTAGTCATTTGAGCTTGAAGATGAAACTAAATACATAAGAAGACAGTTGTTTATTATGAATGGCTGGAAAAGAGTGGATAAAGGAAACCTAAACTTGTTTGTCCATAAAATAATAATGATGATGACTGTAAATTATAAAAATAAAAAAAATTATACTTATTGTATTTCAATATTTTAGGACAAAGCAAATTTTTATAAAAAAAGAAACGACAATCTGAAAAAATCACAATAATTTTTGGACATAGATTGAGAACTGATTATTTCTTTTAATTACGTTTTTATGTTGAATCGAAAAGTAGCAAAGAAGATCTACTATTCCGTGGGATCAGAGAAGAATAGTTACAACGTTTCTTGGGTTTGTATTCTTTTTCCAATTATCATTGTTGCTGTTGGTTCTTTGTTGTTTATCGGAAAAACTACTCGTTATGACAATATACAGTCATACAATCAATATATCTCGAAATGGAACGATTATATATTTCCGGAACTTATAGAAAAGAAATTTACTTTGTTTATTGAAGGAAAAATCTATGCTTTTTACACTGCAGCTAATGAAAATGGGAAATATTGGCCTGTTCGTGATGATTGTCAGCAATACAGAGATCCTACAGAAGGTTGTTTAAATACTTATGATTTATTTTTTGATACATCGATCACATTAGCAAACACCGCAAGTGTAGTTTTATTAGAATCCAGTACTATTATCAATCAAATGGATCTTTATCCTTCAAGGAATGAAACTTTATATCCTCATGACCTTGATTGTGAAACAACAAAGTATATATGAGTTGATGTTTATTTGTTATTTTTTTTATCGTTATAGTTATATATATTGTTTATTTGTTAATATTTTTTTGTTGTAGTTTTTTCACTATAGTTATATATATGCTTATTTGTTATTTTTTGTTGTTGTTTTTTCACTATAGTTATATACATTGTTTATTTGCTATTTTTTGTTTTTTTTTTCATTATATTTATATATATGCTTATTTGTTTTTTGTTGTTGTTGTTTTTTTCATTATATTTATATATATGCTTATTTGTTTTTTTTTTTGTTAACTACGATACTATTATACTTATATTGTAGTGAATGTCAAGTCAAATGTACTTTATATCATGGATTATGGAATAATAAGAAGTCCGTATGTACCTATATTAGTTATTTAACATCGGCATGCTTTATACTCAAACAAAATGATCATTCTTATATAATAGATTATGATGCGTATATTTAGATTTATTATTGCTTATTATATTATTGTTGTTTATTATTTATTATATTATATATATTATATATCATATTATCTAGTAAAGGTTGTATATATCATAATAATGAATGGAAAACTTATATATATAATTATGAGCCTTCATCTACTATTTCCATAAGAGTATTCATAATATATATATCTACATTAAATAACAATAGAATACTTTATAATATTATGAAATTATATATATATATATAGTTAAGATATAAAGAAGACCCCTATATGATTGCAGGATCATTAACGGACGATTGTTCTACAATTTCTGAAGACAATAATCAGTATATTCTCCAATTATATACATATATATATATATTATATCTTCTTTATTTGTTCAATCAATATACTTATATAACTATTAATTACCCATTTATTCTAGATGTTTTGGACTCTATGCAAATGCACAAGTCATTTTATCGCTTTTTATTCTTTGTTTAGGAACTCTTATTGCTCTATTAGAAATTATTGTATCTATTTATATATTTCTTTATTTTTATATTATTTTATATAGATCATTTGTGTATTTGCATCATTTTATGATCAAAAGAAACAAATACACATTTGTACTTGTTGTCATAGGAAATGTAAGCATTCTTCTCATTATATCTATTTTAATTTATTATTATTTTTATAGGTGTTGTTAATAGAACTTGCTGTTGTCCTTTGTGATTATTATTATTTTATCTATTATATATATATATATATTCATTTGAAAAATTAATCTTATTCTGTGTTCAGATAAACAAACTTCACTTTCTAATGAAATTTATATATTACTTTCGTATATTCGTCTTTGTTTTTCGTCTTAATCTACTCTTGCAATATCTGTTTATCTTCCTTATTCTATTTTAGTTGTTTTTAATCAAATTTATCGTTCATATTCTTTTGTATACTCATTTTCTTTGTTTATCTTGGTTTTTAATGGAACTCTCAAGCTCATCTATATATTAATAAATATAACAATGTTTCCTCTAGTCTCATACATTCATTGTGTATATAATACAAAAGAAACCACACTTTTTTTCTTTTTAAAACAATAACAAAGGGAAAAAGAGCAAAATGTCAAACGAATATTCGTTTAGAAATATCAGAGATGAGGATTTGTGGAAATGAATGGCTATAAATACAAAATAAACACAATAGATATTCATAATGTTCTGTCTCGCTGAACTTCTTTAAATTATGACTTTTATTATTGGGAATTTTGATGTCTTTTTAAAAACCGTGGAGATTATTTTTTTATAAGGGAATTCAAGAAAGATAATCAAAAGAATGTAACACAGTAATAATAATGTAATCTTTTTTTTAACTTTTTCTTATCGAATTCATATATTATCATTTAATAAAAAGATTAATTCAAATGGGTATAACTAAAAAAAGTATTTTTTTAGCAACTATATATATTGTAATGTTCATAGGTAAAATGGAAGATGTTTTCAATACTGAAGATATGAAACTCATTCCTAATGTTGTCACTTCTATGCAAAATATGTATAACAATAAAATTAAGCCAATTGAGCAACTTTACTTATATGATCGTTTTTATGCTCCTTTAATGGAAACTCGTGAGTTTAGTGCTAAACCTATGGTTCTTCTGATTGGTCAATATTCTGTTGGTAAAACATCTTTCATTCGTTATTGTTTAGAACGTGATTTCCCTGGTCAGAGAATTGGTCCTGAACCTACTACTGATAAATTCACTGCTTTAATGTATGGTAATGACGAACGAGTTATTCCTGGTAATGCTGCTGCTGTGTCTCGTATATATTTATTGCTTTTAATCTATTTTATTTATATCTGGATATCTATGAATTTATAATTATTCTTTTTTATTAATTATAATAGTATGCATTCATTATGTTTTTCTATATTTATAGAGGATTTTGCATTTACTACTCTTCAGGAATTTGGTAGTGGTTTCTTAAATAGATTTGAAGTCGTTGAAGTACCTGCTAACGTTTTAGAAAATGTCACTTTTGTCGATTCTCCTGGTATTTTATCTGGTGAAAAACAACGTATTAACAGAAGTTATAACTTTTCTGAAATTATTACTTGGTTTGCTAATAAATGTGATCGTATTTTATTATTATTTGATGCTCATAAACTTGATATTTCTGATGAAATGAAAGAAGCTATTGAAGCTTTAAGGGTATGTTTATTATTATGTTTATTATGTTTAATATTATGTTTATTATGTTTAATATTATGTTTATTATGTTTAATATTATGTTTAATATTATGTTTATTATTATGTTTATTATGTTTTTATTATAATAGGGTAATGATGATAAGATTCGTGTTGTTTTAAATAAGGCTGATTCTGTCGATAAGCAACAACTTATGAGAATTTATGCATTTATCAATAATATTATATATATTGATATTCTTATTTCTTTCTATTATATATATATATATATATATATAGTTATGGTGCTCTTATGTGGTCTCTTGGCCGTGTTGTTTCTTCTCCTGAAGTCCTTCGTGTCTATATAGGTTCTTTCTGGGATCAACCTATTCGTTATGAATACTTCAAAGATCTATTTATTATGGAACAAACAGATCTATTCGCGGATCTTCGTGCTCTTCCCGCCAATTCTGTCGTCAGAAAGGTATATTAGTATTCATATTAATATTATTATTATAATATAAAATTTTATTGGAATCATTCTTTTCTTATTATTTGTTATTATTATTATTATGATTTCAATATTTCAATAATGAATTTATATCTTTATATATATATATATCTTTTTTTTTTAGATTAATGATTTAGTGCGTAGAACTCGTTTAACTAAATGTCACGCCCTTATATTATCCTACTTAAAGGGACAAATGCCTAAAGTCTTTGGTAAAGTATATTTTTATTTTTATTTTTATTTATTTATTATATTTATTATTATTATTATTATTATTATTATTATTATTATTATTATTATTATTATTATTATTATTATTATTATTATTTTTATTTTTATTTATTTATTATTATTATTATTATTATTATTATTATTATTATTATTATTATTATTATTATTATTATTATTATTATTATTATTATTATTATTATTATTATTATTATATATATAGCAAAAGAAGCAACAAGAATTAATTGATAATATGCCTGCTATCTTCCAACAATTACAGGCTGAATATCGTCTTCCTGCTAGTGATTTCCCTGAAATAGAAGGATTTAAAAAGTTATTAGAAAATATGGATTTCACTACATTCCCTAAATATGAAAAGGATATGTTTGATCAATTAGATATTGTCTTATCTAAAGATATACCAGCGTATATTATATATATATATATGTTTATTTATTATTTTTTTTGATATATATATATATATATTTATATATAGTTTAATGAATATGTTACCTAAACCTGAAAAACAAGATGCTAATGCTGAACAAGCCAAAGAAGCTGGATATATATTATTATCTTATTATTATTATATATATTATTATTCTATTATGATAACAATAATAACTATTATTATGATTTCTATAGGGTGAGAATCCTTTTGCTGCTCCTGAACTTGTTAGTAATGCAGGTAATTGGAGAATTACTCAAGCTCATAAAGCTGAATGTGATAATATATTCTCAGGATTAAAAACTATTAATGGAAAAGTATATATATATATATATATATATTTATGATTCTCCAAATAGAATTAATAGAATTATCTTCTAACTTTGTATTTCTATTATAATAAGTATCTGGTGCTGCTTGTAAGGATATTATGATGAAGAGTGATTTACCCACTGATGATCTTCGTAAAATATGGGAATTAGCTGATGTTGACCAAGATGGTAAATTTGATGCTGGTGAATTTGCTGTTGCTATGTATTTAATTAATGATAGAATGGCAGGTAATAAATTACCAGATACATTACCTGAAGATCTTGTTCCTCCTTCCAAGAGATCTAAACATGTTCTTTAATTTCATATATAATATTCATTAACATGTTTCTTTCTTTTATTATACTCTTTTTCTTTACATAGTCTTTTTTTATATCTTGTCATCTATTTCTATATCTTATAGTATTTAGTTCAATTGTATATATATATACTATTTTCGCTTAGCTTAGTTTCTTAAATATTATGATTCATATTCATTTATTCATATCAAAACAAATACAAAAAACATATAAACATATATTCAACACCAATCACAAAAAATAAAAGAAAAGAAAACAATTAATAGAAATTACTGAATAAAACAATATACAAATAAATAAACTAAATTAATTTTCTTCTGCTTTCATATAAGAAGCAACTATTTGTAATTGTTGAGCAACATCTTCTTCTACCTAAATATTTTATAGATTTATTAATTTAATTAAATTTTATATGATGTCAATATATGAATCAATATAAATACAAGTTGTTTATCATCTAAAGATTCTTGATTAACAGAAATGTTTTCTCCAATAAAAGTAGTAAGCTTCTTTAAAGCTTTAGAATTGTTGATTGACTTTGATTTTTTCACTTCAACGATAGAACAATACATTTAACTTGAGAATAAAAAGAAAAAGAAGAGAATTATTTAAAACAAAAAATAACCAAGAAACATTTGTTCTTCTTTTTTTTGTAAAAAAATAATCATGATTATTTTAAAAAGCGAAGACTATGGAAGAATATCCGAGAACCGTGGTTACTTCTCCTTTTCCTCTACTAAATCGATCTTCGATTTCATTGATTGAACGAATTTTATGTATAAGAATTATCCAATAAACAAAAATATAGCCGTTTAACACCAAATGCATCATATTAATGAATCAAATGTTTCATTAATTTCTTTCCAACTAAATAGAAAATATAATATTTATTCTCTATGTTTTTGGTTTCTACCGTGGGAAAGAATATAGAAAAATACCTAAAATGAAGGTTTAAAAGCTTCTATTTTATTTGTCAAATGGAGTGACGCATCTATTGACACTCCATTCTTCGTTCTGACAAACTGTTTCTAAACCAAAAAGAATCGTCTGAGATATTTATATCTTAAATCGTTTACATATTTAATTTTGATTGATTATACTTTTAGTTACTTTAATAAATAATGAAAACTTCCATTTTAGCTGTACATGCCAGACAAATCTTCGATTCTCGTGGTAACCCAACCGTTGAAGTTGATGTTACTACTGAATTAGGTTTATTCAGAGCTGCTGTTCCTTCTGGTGCTTCTACTGGTATTTATGAAGCTCTTGAACTTCGTGATAAAGTAAAGAGTGAATATATGGGTAAAGGTGTTAAGACTGCTGTCAAGAACGTCAATGAAATTATTGCTCCTGCTCTTCTTGGTATGGATCCTTGTGAACAAGAAGTTATTGATAAGAAGATGGTTGAAGAATTAGATGGAACTCAAAATGAATGGGGTTGGTGTAAATCTAAGCTTGGTGCTAATGCTATTTTAGGTGTTTCTCTTGCTATTTGCCGTGCTGCTGCTAAGGCTTCTGACTTACCTCTTTATGCTTATATTGCTAAGCTTGCTGGTAACAAGGAATTTATTATGCCTGTTCCTTCTTTTAATATTATTAATGGAGGTTCTCATGCTGGTAATAAATTAGCTATGCAAGAATTTATGATTTTACCTGCTGGTGCTGAATCTTTCAGTGAAGCTCTTCGTATGGGTGTTGAAGTTTATCACAATCTTAAGGCTGTTATTAAAGCTAAATATGGTCAAGATGCTACTAACGTTGGTGATGAAGGTGGTTTTGCTCCTAATATTCTTTCTAATGCTGAAGGTCTTGATTTAGTTGTTGAAGCTATTAAGAAGGCTGGATATGAAGGTAAGGTTTTCATTGGTATGGATGTTGCTGCTTCTGAATTCTTTACTAAGGATGGTAGATATGATCTTGATTTCAAGGAAGCTAATAATGATGGTTCTCACGTTATTGATAAAGAAGCTTTATTACATATTTACAAGGATTTCATTGCTAAATATCCTATTATTACTATTGAAGATCCCTTTGAACAAGATGATTTTGAAGGTTGGAAGAAAATCACTAAAGATTGTGGTGAACAAATCCAAGTTGTTGGTGATGATCTTTTAGTTACTAATCCTCATCGTATTCAAAAGGCTATCGATGAAGATTTATGTAATGCTCTTCTCTTAAAGGTCAATCAAATTGGTACAGTTACTGAATCTATTGAAGCTGTTCGTATGGCTAAGAGAGCTGGTTGGGCTGTTATGGCTTCTCATCGTTCTGGTGAAACTGAAGATAACTTCATTGCTGATTTAGCTGTTGGTCTTTCTACTGGTGAAATTAAGACTGGTGCTCCTTGTAGATCTGAACGTCTTGCTAAATACAATCAACTCTTACGTATTGAAGAAGAACTTCAAAGTAAGGGAGGTGTTAAATTCGCTGGACTCAACTACAGACATTGTACTGAACCTTTTTAAACTAGTTTTTAAAAATAAAAATTAATTCTTTATGAAAAAAATATATGTGTATTATATTAGTGTGATATTCAACTTGAAATTATTTGTTTTGTTAGTTTTTTTTTTTTTTTTTAATTATTATATTTTTATTTAATGTTTATCTGTATATTAATAATAGTACTTTTATTCATGTGAATAATAACACAATATAGAGGTATAAACAACAACTAATTTTTTTTTAACATAAGAAAAAGTTACTTTGCATGAGGATCAATTTGTTCATTTAATAAAACGTAAGAACGAGTACTAGCACCAAATATTATTTCATCTTGAACCTTTAATTCTATATATCGACTAGATTCGATACGTTTGTTATTCAAGAAAGTTCCATTAGCACTATCTAAATCCATAATATAAGGTTTGATAACCATCTTTTTGAAATCTCCTTTATCATTTGAATTTAGAGGTACTTTACGAAATTGAATAACAGCATGTTGTTTAGAAATCGAAGCGTGTTGCAATACTTTGTCACATACCTAAAATGAATAGAATTAATATATTATTATATATTATAATATAATTATAATATTTAATCGTATTTAGTATATATATAAATATATATACTCGATCATCTCTTCCAAATAAGAAAGCAGAACAACGATGTAAGTATAATGTATCTATATATATATATATATATATATATATATATATATATATATAAATTTATTAATGTACTCATAAATATATATAATAATAACAAAATAGTATTTAGGAATATACTAATTATATTTCCATCCTTAATCTCAAATAGCATCCATTTTATATTTGGTTTTGCAGCATCAGCAGGTTCAGCCCACTATATTTATTAATATTATATTATAATATATTATATATTATAAAATAATAAGTATACATATTAAATAACATAACATCAATATCATAAACATATATACTTTCATAACAACGCCTTTATAAACTAAACCAGTATTTTTATCTTTTTGTAATGCACCTGAAAGACCGAAGCTTGGAGTTTCCTTAATAACTTTCTTACCATCTTTTTCTACTATTTGAATTTCTTCATCTGTTCTATTTTTATTTTCATCAGTGGAATTATTTTTTGATTCTAACCTTGAATTTGATTTGGCTGAATTATCTGATTTATGACTCATAGAAGAATTCTTTGAGTAACTTCTACGATGTTCAGATTGATAAGATTTATTATTTGAATTAGATTTTGATGAACTCCTCGAACGTGACGATGATCTTGAAATAGATCTTGAGACAGATCTTGATATAGATCTTGAGACAGATTTTGAACCTGATCTTGATATAGATCTTGATATAGATCTTGAGACAGATCTTGATGCAGACCTTGAATAGGAGAGAGAACGAGAATTTGACCTAGATTTTGATGAAGATCTGTAATGATAAGGACGTCTATGTGAACGATCATTAGATCGACTACGACTTCTGGAGAATCTTCTTCTTGAAGATGACCTACTTCCTATGAAAATCATTTACACTATTTTTATTTGAATAAAAGAATACTTCTTCGATAAGAACCCATGAATTTAAAAATAAATAACTTTTCGCTTTGAAAAATTAGTTTATTTTTTTTATTTTTCTTTGTTATTTAAAAAAAATATTATACATCTCATAGATTATAATATAAAGTGAAGCAAAACACATACTTTGATGTTTTTTATTCATAGAATCATGCATCCATTTTATATTTAGAATGAATACAATTCTAAGAATAGTATAAAAAAAAGAAAAAAAGAAATTAAAAAAATTAGAAAAGTAAATCACAAAGATAGCAGAAAGGAAAAACAAGAAAGAGAAAAATATCTGAATAGATAAAAAAAAAAGAATTAAATTTAAAACAACCCCGGGTAATTGAATTCAGTAGAATTCGTGTCACGAACTTTATTGATATTTGATAACTGCATTACTAGATTTCTATTTTCATATTGTAAATACTCATTCTTCTTCCTGATTTCAGTAATTGTCTTATCACGATCTTCAATTAATTGAGACAATGTATTCACAGTACGTGCATCTATTTCTTGTTTTTTTATTTTTAACTGTGCTTTACACTATATATATAACTCATTAATAACAATATAATAAGTGTATAAAAGAATTCAAAAAAATTAATAAAAAAAAAAGATCCCAAAAAAAGAAAAAAAAATATACAAGTTCTCCTTTAAGAGTATTAATTGTTTCTTGTTTTTGTTGACATTCGTTAGTTTTTGAAACTAATAAACCCTGAAGTTTCCTTATTTCTTTAAGACATTGTTCAACAGAAATAGCTTCGGTAGTGTCTTGAGATGCTTCATTTATAGAACCATTACATCTTTTGTAACGAGGAAAAAGTGTGGGTGAATTTTTAGACTGATCTGCATCAGACTCAAAATCAAAATAAGAACGTTTAGTAGGTTTCATCATTGTAGGATTATGAGCTAACATGAATTCTAAAGAATAAAGGTTATAGCGATATGGTCAGTAAGACGACTTTAATAAATATATAAGATTTACATTAAATATAAATTGGCTTTCTGGAAATATCGATTGACTCGTTGAATAAAAAACATAAACAGTTCTTCTTTCAAAACGAAATATGATTCAAATACTGAAAAAATCTTCAAACTGCACTCATTTTCTATTATTCCCCACGAATATTTCAATACCACTATTCGTCGTCTTGATGACTATACATCTATGAAGAGTCAACAAAGCAGAACCAGCTCTTTCTTCAAACTTCTCTTCTCTTCATTTTCTTTAGTTATGAAGTATTTAAAAAGAAAATATAAATAGGGAAACCATATATACATAAGTTTGAACTATTTTATAAAACTTATATTGGGCTCTACAACGTGCAATTAGTAATTTCTAGAAGTTTGTAAGTTGTGTCATTTCATTTTTTGTATATTAAAAAGAGTAAAGAAATGCTCTATATTATAATTATTATATTAAAAACATTTTCTTTATGAATTGTCATTTCTATTTATGACTATCTTATGATGTTTTATGAATGATTGAATAATTTTTTAATAGATACAACGAGAAAAGTCTTTTATTAGTTTTAATAGAATCACTTATTCAATCAAATTTCTTTTCATTTAAATTTTGATAATGAAAAGTATGAAACAAACTTTTTTTTTTTACTAATAACAAAATATGTACTTTTTATATACTATCTTCTACTGCCAAAAAATAGTAACATTCAACGTGTATTGTTTTCTTTTTATTATTTTTGCATATTTTTAAATATTAGTGAATTATTTGAGTTAACTAGCATGTTTCTATTGAAATCAGAAAAATTAGCACAATATAATAAGATAATTCATATTTTTTTTTAAGTTTTCATTCACTAAATTATTTTATATCTGGTTTCAAATGAATAAAAATGATCAAATCAATCAGTAGGTGACTAACAAGGTATTCTATCTTTAAATTAAGAATAACAAAATTAGATTTTTGATCTAGGAAGGATATTCCTAGAGTCTTTATAGTCCTAAGACATTCTAACTATTTTGTAATATCAAGTATTTTAATAATTATTGTTATTCATTAACTTTTCCAATTCACAAAGTGTTGGAATCGGTGTTAATTATTCATTTATAGTTTAGAAATGAAGAAGATGCTGCTATACTACTTTCTGTTGTTGTCAATTCTACCTCTCATGATCATTACTTCTCATTCTTCAGTTTTTTTCTTCTTTTAAACTGGTTTCGATAATAATAATGATAAGTATCGTCTGAATATGTTTTGAGAGTTATACAAAACAAACTAGATAGATTAATACAACAATATTTGATTGTTGGAGTCATTTCGATTCATTTATAGGAATTGTTTTTATATGTTATATGCATTTCTATATAATTATAATTTAACAGATTACTTGCTGATATTGAAGAACTATCTCAAAAAGGATTTTGCTTATTTATATATGTTTTCTTTACTACAATAATTTATTCCATTCTTGGTCAAGTATACTCTCTCCATGAGTATATATATTATATTTTATCCATTTTATAATTATATATGCTAAAATAAAATATAAATATACTATTTATATTCCACCTTTCTCTCTTTTATAACAATATATTTATTATATTATTCGGTAGTATTATTAGTATTATTAATCAACTCGTTACATCTTCTTTTTCAATTATATATACATTTATCATCTCTATTCTTATAGTTGATTCTTCTTGTATTATTCCTGATTCTGATATACATGCTATATTTATTCTAAAAGAACCTTTGAGTCTCTCTCCATGAAGTATATATATGTATATAATACTTTTTTGGTGTTGTTGTCAATAATAAAATTGTTTTTGAACATAATAATCTATAAATTTCTCTCTTTATATATACATTTTATTTATATGGCATTCTATATATGTTATTATATGTATTATTTATACTTTCTAAAGAATATTTGCTTCATATATTTGTCACTTTTTATGTATTATTTTTTATCTATATTATAGCAAATGTGACGATAAGACAGCGTCTGTAATTATTATCGTTGTCTTCTCTCTAAAAATATATACCTTGAGAAGAAATACAAACACATTTTTATAATTACTTTTATTTAGGATATCAACAAGTTAATATAAAGGTATATATAGGTATAATTATACTAGTTGCAATATATTGATTGCTTTATTATGTAAAAAATACTAAATATTTATGATATGTATTGATTGCTTTATTATGTAAAAAATACTAAATATCTATGATATGTATTGATTGCTTTATTATGTAAAAAATACTAAATATCTATGATATATATTGATTGCTTTATTATGTAAAAAATACTAAATATCTATGTTATATATTGATTACTTTATATAAAATACTAAATATTTATAATATATCATGAAATTCTCTTCTTTCTCCTCATATCAATATATCTACTATTCTCAATTTATATGTGTCTTCTAAAGAATAACAGCTTTTTCTTTCTATCAAAGTATCTAAAACACAGAATAAGACTGATTCTATTCATTATACAGATAACAATAGTCACATGAAACATAGTTCTAGTAATAATATTACTAGAATCTCTAGAACTCTAAATAATGCTAATTATAAAAGTATGTCACCAATATTATACATCTCCTTTTTCTATACATAATACACAAATCTCTATGATTAAAACGATATATTGATCTATTTCATAATCTCAAATATATACTATTTAATCTTTTATTCAAAATGATTCCACTATTCCTCTATCTTCTTCTCCAATCAAAAAGCATTTATCATATATCTCAATTCTCCTTATTCTCCTCGAATAAAGTGTCCTACAACTATATATATATATATATATATCTACTAATACTTATAATATTATTAGTTAACTTTCCAAAAAACACTCTAAATCCTTCTCTTTAAGGATAGTTATTCATATTTCATATTTGTATATTTATTTTCTTCATGTTCTATCGAATCTATTTTAATTAAACAAGATATATTCAAACTAATCCTTTCTTCTTGCCAAATAATAATACCTTCTTCTTCTTCTCCTTCTCATTCTATAGTTTACCGTTTATTATCTTCAATTTTAAGACTTTTACTTAAAAGATATATTGCTACTCTTCAAATAATAATCTTACTAAACAAGAGGTCAAGTCATTCTTTATTATGAAAAAATCTCATTTTGACAAGAGTAAATATTCATTTTGTTCAGCAAAATCAATAGTGATAAACATTTGTATTGTCTTATTTTGCCTTACTAACATTTGTTAAGATCAGTATAAACAAAATAAATCAAATTCTAGCTATTTTGAAATAATATTAGAATTATAAATGATCGTGATTATCTATGATTTGAACTCGGATATTTATTAATATGTATTCTGTGATCTCTACAACATGCAATAAAACAAATTTAAGCATTTATCTCATTGCTTATAATGGAAAAATAGTTAATCACCTTTCATTCGTGATGGATCATTTGATATATTATTTAATAGAATTGAATATATTATGTTTTCAGTGTATCAACCCTTTTGAAGATCTTTGATTCTCAGTATTATATCTGAAATCGTCAGTTTTTTCAATTGAATCTTTGTAAACAGTCATGTAAAAAAAGGCATTTTTGTTTTATTGGTTTTTTTATAAAGGAATGCTTTTGTATACAGTTTGTCAAATAAAATATTGTTGCTTATCGGAAATTGATTGGCTAATTTCTCTTATGACATTGCAGTTTCGATTCTGTTGCGTCATTTGTATTCTTGTTCTAATCAAATGAGATTTGTTTTAAATCAAGTCCACAATTTTCTAAACCTGCGTCATCTATTGACTCAGATATGGAGTAATCCTGTTTCTCCAATTTTATCCAATTATATTTCTTTATTTTAATACAGAAAAAAAATGATGCTCTTTTTTTCCTGTATCTCTGCTTTTTTTTATGGTGTTTAAATGAATGGTTGGCTATGTCATGAATACTTTGTTTTTCCTATTTTTTTTGTTTTTATTGAACTCAATGGAACATAAACGACTTATTATTAATATAATCTTGTCTCATTTTTCTATATGCTATTCTCTTAATAAAGAGTGCTGTAATGAACATGATGTTTTATGTGAAGAAATCAGAAACGATTATGATCATATTCTTAAAAACCTGAATGATCCAAAACATTACGAAATATGTCAAATATGCCAAGTATACAATCAAGAAATTCAACACCATCACTCTAAGACTTGTACACTTACCAAATGTGTATTCCGAACCGTTTGTAGATTCTACATTTTTGCAAGACATTTTCTCATTTGTACAAAAAAAAATGAAAACAAGTGTAAATTCTGCAGAGATAATCAGTATATTCATATATTCAAATAACATTATTTATATATATTTATTACTTGAGAAATTATTTTACTCATTTATAGGAATCATTTATATATATATATTTTAACTATAGTACTTTATTTAAAATAATGGAGACTTGTACTGAACATCCTGAGGTAACTGCGACTGGTATTTATCAGAAAGCTTCACTAGCTATTGAACATATTAAAATATGTAAACGACGTGTATATATTATTATTTCATCTTTATTTCTCTTATCCTTGTGTATATAACGATAATTTACTTTTTTTATTATCTTTATTATTGATACTTCAATAGAATAGTATAATTAGTTTTCATAAAAATATCTCTATATTTTGTTATTTCTTCTATTATATATATATATCCCTATAGGACTGTTGGGTATGTCATGTTCCCTATTTAGAAAAACAAGGGCTATTCAATGAATTTGAGTCAAAGAAACCTAAATCTCTTAAGGTTAAAGAAACAAAGAATCATGATTCTTTGAAAAGTAATTTCTATCTGAATTATCCTTATCAAGTAGATACCATGAATATGAATAATAAAAATATTATGAATAAAAATATTATGAATAATAATAATATGAATATTATGAATAATAATAATAATAATAGTAATAGTGATAATAATAAAGATAATAATAATAATAATAATAATAATAATAATAATAATAATAATAATAGTAATAATATGAATAATATGAATAATATTTTGAATAAAAATAATATTATGAATAAAAATAATATTATGAATAAAAATAATATTATGAATAAAAATAATATTATGAATAAAAATAATATTATGAATAAAAATAATATGAATAAAAGTATTATGATTAATAATAGTAAAAACAATAAGAACAGTAAGCCTTCTAATTCGTATTATCATGACAAACTATCTTCAGTGTTCAATCAGTATTCCTCAGTACCTATTGCTGAAGAAGAATATCTTCCTTCTTATTCTTCATATACTAACTCTATAACTAATCCATCTATACCTTTCTATTCTCAATATTCACATAAAACTATTTATCAAGACTTTCCAAAAGAGAATCCTCAAGATTATTCTCAAAATAATCACGATTATTCCCAAGATTATTCTCAGAATAATCACGATTATTTCCAAGATTATTATCAAAATAATCACGATTATTTCCAAGATTATTATCAAAATAATCACGATTATTTCCAAGATTATTCTCAAAATAATCACGATTATTTCCAAGATTATTCTCAGAATAATCATGATTATTCCATGATCCATTCATCGACTTCATCTCCTTCTATTTCTATATCAACAAATAGTTCTATTAGTTCTATGTATTCACCTCATCAACCTTCAACTTCATATGATTTGGTCTTCAGAGATGAATATATATATGAACCTTATGAGTATTATAATACTATTCAAGACGATCAATTTGAATACTCTAAGAATAAGAATAATCGCGGGAATTTAGTGAAACCATCTCTAAATGAATGGAATCATTGTAATGCAGACATTCCATCTTCTTCTTCTTCTAGAAACATGTCTTCTTATAATTATATTCATGATTTTAATGAGAATATTATTTATCAATACAAAGAACCTGTTGAAAGTTATTCTTCTTACTCGAATTACCCTATAGATTCCCACGGGAATAAACACATATTTGAGGAAGATATGAATATGCCTTATTTAAAACATGGTCGCACTTGTTTCTATCCCTCTTTCCCGCCAACAAATCCCCCTTATTATGAACGTACTATTCAGAATTCTGTTCCTGAAGAAACTGTTTATTGTGAACAATATAAACAGAATAATATGTTTTATCGTCGATTCTTATAAGCTAATTTATTAATATGTTTATTTTCTACAGTTTTTAATCAGTTTTATATTATTTATATATAAATAATTATATACTTATGTATAAATATAATTATATATATATGTATATTATTAAATTATTATGCCACTTCATTTATTTTTATATTATAATACTATTTTGTGTGTTATTCATTTTCTATGATATATATATCTAATATATGAAATAGTTGATAACACACACTGATTTTCATTAGGGTTTTTATTCATTATGTCTCGTTTTATAAAATGATATTTATTTATGATTCTTCGTTGTTGAATCTCTTCCGTGTTTTATTTATGATTTTTATCATATTGTGTTAAATATATATATTTTCTTATCTTTCATTTTTCTTTGAAGTATATTTATTAAATTATTCTATCTTTCATTTCTCTTAGTTAATTTGTTCTTAATTAACTCGTATGAAATTTTTATTATAAATAGTTATTGATACTCTTTTTATTATATATATAAGCGTGAATAAATCACAATATCATTATATGTATATATATTACTACTTTTTGGTCTTCATACGTGTTTCAATTATGTATTTCTATATATAGTTTTCAATTTATGGGGTTAATCTATATGATTAATCATTATTACAATATTTATATACATATATATATTTTATTTATTGTATAATTAGATATTAAATGACAATTTAGTTTGCAAACACGCTATTATTTGTTATTTATATATCGATTATCTTTATCCTTATTCTCAAATCATTCTTATTGTTTCTCTTCTTGTATTCATTTCTCTTTTCCATTTTATGCTGTTCTCTTTTCATATACTTATTTAAATTCTATTCATCATCTTGTTATAATGGAATACAATATACTATAGTAGTTCTTAAAATAATATATATTTATACAGTTTCATTTAAGAGTAATTTCTTTTCTGATATATCTTATGTTTTAATATTTTAATTTCTCTTAACTGATTCTATATATTTTTGTAATTTCTCAATCATATTATTGTAATTCATCTATATTCTTCTCTTTAAAATCGATGGTAATTCTACCCGTTTTCAACAGAATAACATTCATCATTTCTATATATATAATAGGTCTATATATATTTTTTGTCCTTATATTCTTTCTTATTCTCTCTATCTTTATTTAGTTACAAATATAGAGAGATATGTACCATTATCTCTATCTTCTTTTAGAATTCATTTTTTTTAAAAATAAATGAATCTCGTTAACTTGTTTAACACTTTTCCAGTTTTATTAACATATATATCTATATAATTCTTATTCCATAGTTATTTAATTATACCATTTTAATAGTCATTTTTTTTTCTGTTATTGTTTTTCTATATATATATGGTGTTATTTTTAATAATATATACATAAAGGATGAGTTGGACATAGATTGCAGTACATTTTATATATAATTATATTTATATGTCTAATTCAGGTATCATTTATTATATATTCTTTTACATATAACATAAATATATAATCGTGTAGTATTTGATATGGAAACTTGTTTTGTTCCTATTTTTACACTTATAATAGTAAATACAGTTTATTTCTTGTAATATGTTATTATGTATTATTATAACAATATACGTTTCCTTCAGTATTGAACGAGATATTCAATTCATATGTTTAACTAATTGTTATTCATTCTCTACATTCATGAAAAGACTATTTATTGTGTTATATATATATATAACTTATATTATATATATTATTATCCACAATCAACTAGTTATTATATAATCTTTTAAACATTAGTTTTTATTAGACTATTCTATTATATACATTGATATAGATATGTATATATAATATTATTTAAAAAATATATAGTATTATGATTCTTCACTCCTTATGATTGCTAGTTATTATCTTATAATAGATTCAACAACAAATTATGTCAATCACTAATTGATTCTATAAGTCTTCACTAGTAATGAAACACACTAAAAGTATTTTTAAAATAGATGTTTACAATAATACATAATATATTATATATATAGTATTGTTTTTCATTTTTAAAATTAAATGTAACCTAACAATATTACTATTAGAAACATTGCAAATATATGTTAAGAATCTGATATCAGAGAACTCTATTAATGAACATAGAATGAAGACTATCAAGATATATATATAAATAATGAATATATATATAGTATAATATTGAAAAAGAGTGATTTATATATATAGTAAAAAGAATGAAATAGAATAACAGAATGCAAATAATTGAATTGTTTAAAATGATTTGAAGTGATATTCTACTAATCAAACTATATAATAATAATAATAATAATAAATAAATTAACATACTTGTGAATATTCATATAAATTAGCATCTATATAATAATACTCAAACTGTGTCATATTACGAGTCATTAAGATATTCATGACGTTAATAAACTCGGAATAGTGTTCCTGAAAGTAGAATGCTAATCGTTTTCCTGCTAAACATACTTGATAATGTAAGTTATATCTCATAGTTTGTATATATGAAGGGGACAGTTCCTCTCCTGGATTAAGAGTTTCATAAACATCATGTGCGTATCGTTTCACGTCTTGTACGAACGCGGGAACAGAATAAATTCCTAAGTCATCACTAATGTATATATATATTATAGTATTTAGAATAATAATTGATTTAGTATATATATATATATATACCTGTCACATAATTCAGAAAGAGATTCTGGTGTTGAAAGATCCTTATCTTTCTATATATATATATATATATAAGCATATAATAATAAATAGATAAATAAATAAATAGATAAATAAATAAATAAATAAATAAATAAATAAATAAATAAATAAATAAATAAATAAATAAATAAATAAATAAATAAATAAATAAATAAATAAATAAATAAATAAATAAATAAATAAATAAAATAATAAATAAATAAAATAATAAATAAATAAATAAATAATTAAATAAATAATTAATTAAATAAATAAATAAATAGATAAATAAATAAATAAATAAATAAATAAATAAATAAATAAATAATAAATAATAATACTTTGCTAAAATACCCACAATCATCATACACTTTATGTAGAGATACTCCTTTATTCTGTTTTCTATTTGGTAATAATACTTTAAACTTAAGACCTCCTATATATATATGTACATGTGAAAAGAGATACTATTAATATAGAATATATATATAAAATAGATCTAAACTACCTTTATCTCCCGTGGGATAATCATCATTTACAAGTTCAAAAACATGAAGTGGTTGATGAAGGTCTGAAACTATATGAATATACATACGTAATGAATCTAACTATATAATATATATATAATTATTATTAATTCTTTTAAAACTTAAAATCATTGAATATGAATATATACAAATTGTCGTTTCGTATAGATTCTACCATAGAGATGTTTCCATGATGCATAATATTGACGTAATTTCTCTTGATGATTTTCATAATACTCAATTTGATCCTATAACAGTTATAAATATAGAATCTATAATTTAAAAAGCATGATATAAACAATATACATTTGGATAATGTAAGTCAATGAAATGAAACGTACCACTGAATAGTTTTCCATCTGTGATTTAGATAATAAGTTTTAAAATAAGTTATATAAACATACCACGGATATGCTTATACTTCACATAGTCTGCCCAGCATGCCTAGATATTAAAAATAAAAATAAAATATACAAAAATTTTCTTTTATCAAACTGAAGTAATATACAGCCGTTCTATAATTTGCATGACTCTATACATAATATATACATATTATAAAAGTTAATAGAAGAGTCATACTTTATATTCATCCTGATCCTCTTGAAAAAGAGCATCGTAAAAGTCCTATTTAATTATATAATATGATCACAGAGAATATGCAATACTCGTTTATCTTGATCTAATTGTAAAAACGCAACATCCATGATCATTTTATGATAATTACAAGACCATGCGTCTACTACAGTAAATATGATAATAAAATAAACAAATATCAAGTATTTCATGATGTTCAGAACAAAATAAAAATAAAATCGTCCTAGTAACTGGATGTTTTTCTTCATTCTTTTTTATAAATTGGTTATTTTAAAATTTCTATAGTAACTAGAAGGACACAACAATAGTATAAATAAAAGTACGTTAATGTTTTAAAGACTGATCATATGAATGGCAACAAGAAATATACGTAATACTTAAAAAAGAAAGAAATGAATAAAATGAAAATATAAAGACAAGAACAACGAGAAAAATGAATGAAAACAAATATAAATTTATATTTGAATGCATAGAGAACAAAAAAGACGAAAAAGAAAAAGTTTACTGAGAACTAGAAGCTTGAGTGTAATAGTTTTGGAATGCATCTTTAGCAATTTGTGGAAGATTGTTAACATATGCTTGATATTGACCAGGATTGTAACCCATAGCACTATCAACAGTAGTCTTGAAATGACTTAAAAGATTCGTATTCATAACTGGAGAAGCGAAATCTTCATCAAGTTTCTTAATAGAATTATCATTAGCATCTAATAACTATATATATATATTTATAGAATATATAAATAAATAAATAAATAAATAATAATAATAATAATAATAATATATATTAATAAAGCAGCAATTTCCTTTTCATCTAATTGAGCAAGTAGATCATCATCTCCTTCATTGACATCATTCTCTTCATCATAACCCCAATTATCTTGTTCAAAGTTTTGAGCATTAAGTTTCTTGGAAATAGCATCAAAATCAACTTCATCATCATCAGATTTATTACCTTGTTTAGCTTGTTCTTCACTGATTTTACTAAGTAAATCGACACATATATAAACGCATTTATCCATGACAGCAGCAATGGCGGGTTGAGAGGCGGGATCAAGAGCCATAAGAGATGATATACAAAGGAATAAGGTAGTACGCTCAACAATAGACTCATGCTTAGGGTAATTCTCCAATAATATACTCATAAATTGATCAATAGGTAAGATATTCGATATAATTTGAAGAGAAGGAATAGGGAATGCACCAACACAACTTTCAATATTAATAAGAATACGAGTAATAACGAGTTCGGTATCTTCAATATCATATTCTAAATATTCATCAACTTCTCCCGTTTGTTGTAAGTGTTTATAACTAGCTAATTCTTTCATATTTTGTTCTAAGTCCTTGAAACTAGCAGTAATAGATTTTTCTAGGAGAGCAGGATAGAGAGAAAGACAATTATGAAGTAAACATGTTTCAATCATATATAAATAACACATTTCACTAGGACCTAATTCATCTAAACATTTATGAATAAACTCAAAAGTCATATCAACATAAGACATTCCATTGAATGTAAGAGAAACAAACATCTTAGGATCATTAGAAATATAACAGTCAAAAATAGTGAAAGCATCAGCAACGTAATCAGTAGCACCAACGGTCAAATAATTAATAATAATAGGATAAAGAGAATATAACTCACTGCTATAGTTATCTGTATATAATAAGAAGGAGGTGATAATAGAAATAACACTATCGAGAATCTCAATGTATTGAGGATTTAATAAAGTTTGCATATAAGGGAATAATATTTGTATAAGACTATTATAGATTTCTTTATGCTTGTCAATATAACTACATAGAGTAGAGACAACTTCTAAGCAATTGGCAGCACTATAGAGAGCTTCATCATCATTCTCTTTATCTTTAATATATCCTTCAAAAGTAATCATAAGTTGTTGAGCTAATTTACCACAGAAAGGAACAATTTCTTCTTCAAATTGTTCAACTATACCATTCATACTGTCAATAACATCTTCTACACCTAACTTATTCATTATATTCAAGAATTCTCTTAGAATACTACCGACATGAGGACGGATTAATTATAGGAACAATCATTTT
>JBBPEB010000033.1:255000-262500 GCA_039096225.1 Blastocystis sp. Blastoise
TAATTCAGCAGGATCCATTGTTGGCCTAATCCAATATATAATCTAAATGAGAGAATCTTACTTTATTCAAAAAGTAACCAAAAGAAAAATACTTGTCTTCATCACCAAAGCAACTGTCTTAAACCATTGGTGTTCAATCAAATTATCTCCGCTATAAACTGAGTTTTACCACGATTAACTCTCTCTTTTTTTGTGGTTCTTTTTGTTCGTTTTTTTTTTGTTTTCTTATTATAGAATTCTGTGTTTCATTCTTATTCATTCTTTAATTTTCAGGCTTTATTTTTTTAATACTGTTTTATTAACATGATTTAGGTTTTTCTTGCTTTATGAATATAATAAATAAAATCAATTTTCGAATAAATTTAACAATACATTCACTTTAAAAAATAATTTTGGTTTCAATATGTTATTCAGAAATAATTTATAGATTCATACATTGAAATTGATTTTGACTGGAGTAGTATCAACTAAGAAAAAGAGAATATAAGCATAAATGAAGTGATTCATTGAAGTATTTTAAAATAAAACATGCTATACTCAATGCTACGAAGTATTAATTTATCTTAAACTATTTGAAGAATTATTTATGAGCAAAAAAATAAGAATATATTTTGGTAGCTTGGAAATGTTTTCGCATAATCCATATAAAATAACCTAGTGCAATCCAAGCACTTATATCAGTGCTATTCATATGAATAATTCAAAGAAGACAATATTCGATAAAGAATTAAAATGATAAATGGGTATATTTCATAAATCTAAATATTTGATGCTATCTCAGAGTTTATCTCAATATAGACAGTTCACAAAGCATTTTTATATCTCACAAATGAAAAATCATTTAGTTAATTCCAAGAGTAATGTATATATGTAAAAGAGATATGATATCACTGTATTATATCTAACATAAAATTCCTATATTTTTAAATATATTGATGATAAGAATAATAAAAAAGGATGAAACTAAAAATAGAAAATGATGATTACATTTTGAATAGATTATCCGCGGGACGACCTGATATGTCTATGGGAAAAACAAACAGTGAATCATTAAGAGTATTTATGCTGATATTTACGTCATCATGGATTTATTGAAAACTCTTGTATCTGTCGATGATATCCAAGGATTATTGGAGCAAACTAAATCGGAAGAAAATACAATACAAAACATCATACGTTATCATTTACAAAATGAACAAGAGTTTCTAGATAATCCTGACCCAATTGATTCACTTGTACCTATCAACGTTGATCTATTACATTTCAATAAAGAATTCCAGACCATAGGAGATAATATCAAATCATCTTATCCGAGCATCATAGCTGTCAATAAACAGATATCAGTCTGTGGATCAGAAGCTGTTAAATCAAGTCAAAAAGTGAAACAATGTGATTTACTGAAAAAAAATGCTGGCACATGTTTAGAAATTGTAGATGCCTTAATTGATCTTAATAAAAGTGTTTCTGGAGTAAGTCTTTTATTTATATGAAGTTGTTGTTTATTATTTCTTTTTTAAATTTATTATGATTATACTATATTTATGAATAGATTCAGAATAGTCTTCAGAATGAGCAATATGAAGAGGCAACCGATTATATAGTGAAGTTTAAGGCAGCTCTGGGAACAGGAGATGTCGCGGATACAGATCGAACTCTTATGAAAACTGTATATAGAATAGTGTATAGTATATAATAGTATATAATAGTATATACTATGATAGTATATGATAGTATATAATAGTATATAATAATATATAATATGATAGTATATGATAGTATATAATAGTATATAATAGTATAGTATAGTATACAATAGTATATAATAGTATATAATAGTATATAATAGTATAGTATAGTATATAATAGTATATAATAGTATATAATAGTATAGTATAGTATATAATAGTATATAATAGTATATACTATGATAGTATATAATAGTATATAATAGTATATAAAAGTATATATCTCTATAGGCACAAGATGAATTAGTTCAGACATTATCATCCCAGTTGAATAAGTCTGAAACTGCCAAAGACTTTAAAGAAATGCTTCGTTATTCGAAATTATTGGACGTTCTTGGGGAGGGAGAAAATCCACTTCAAAAGTATATATCATTTTTTATAAAAGAATTCTATATGTATCATTATATATTATGAAATAAATGCTTTTATTTATTGTTATTTTATTGTTCTAAATAAATATAATATATTATATTCATTATATTTAGTGAGTATCAATATATATATATCTATATCTATATATATAGATGTGTCAATTATATAACCAATAGTTTATCTTCACAGATTGATACCCAGTGGTCCGACGCTAGTAATACTATTACTTCTCAAGATACAGGCAAAGACTGCGCTGATATTCTTGGGAAATTATATAAATTAGTAGTTAATCAATTAACAGAAATCGAAGATTCTTTTATACATGCATTCCCTAATCATTGTATATATATATATATAGTTTATTATTTATGAATATTCTATGTTATATATAAATGATATTCTATGTTATATATAAATGATATTCTATGTTATATATAAATGGTATTCTATGTTATATATAAATGGTATTCTATATATATATAAATGGTATTCTATATATATTGTTTTCTACAGCATATGGATATGGTACTCTTCTACGATCTGTATATATACTCTGTGATGAAAAAGTATATAGAATAATATTAATAAATTATTTATATAGAATAAATTAAATAATATATATATGTTATAATAGATTACTTGAATAATATATATAATAATACTAAAATTATCTATAATACTATTACTAAAATATTATATATATATATATATAGTCCTGCCGTATATATCAGTTATATATAAATAAGAAAGATCTTCGATCGATGGAAACAGAGACAAAATCCATTTTAGAAACTCTTATTAATAAGAAAGGTATATATATATATATATATATATTATAAGATTATTATTATAGTATAATAATATTATGTATATATATATATATATAGAAGGAACAACTGAAGAGATGTTAAATACTATTGATAATATATTAAATGAAATATCCTTATTACTTCAATACTCGGAAAATTTTGATAGATATATAAGAGGAAGAGGAAAAGAATTATTACAAAATATATCAAATCAATCGAATTCTGTAGAACGTGTAGAGAGTGCGTCATCGATTCTTCCTAAGAATTATTTAAACACCTCCTTCTTTCCCGCCAATCAAGAACGTACTAACTTCGCTGTATATATATTATCTTTTTTAATACATGTATTAATATACTATTTATATGTATAGATATTTAATTCAATATATAAATCATATCAAGTATTAGAAGAGTTCTATATTGTATATATATATATATATAATCTATTCTCTTCTTTCTATTGCCTATATATATATATATATAGGTATATAATATGTTACAAGCGGAGTATAGAGAGGCTGTTGATATGGATTCCTATATAACTACTTATGTAGATGATGTGTTCTATATATATAAACATTCTATTACGAGAGTGTTAGCACAAGTATATATATATATATATATATATATATTATATTCATGATTAATATATATATATTATATTTATTATTTATTCATTCATATAATATATATATATATATAGGGTAATATAAAGAATTTCACTCAGGTGCTCAAGTTGATTAAGGGATCTTTAGAACAATATATGAATAGTGTATATATGACTGTGTTAAGAGGAAAGCGTAGCTTTGATGATAAATACTTTTCTTCTACTACTCCTTTAACAAAGGACCAATTGTCTTATCTTATTGTCATTAATAATGCATTCTTATCTAAACAGTATTTGAATACTTTGATTACTTATATATCCAATCAAAGTATACAAACATTTACTACGCTTTCGGCTCCTATGAAGAAACCCATTGAAGAACTCAATTCCCAAGGGAATACGCTACTTCAAGAAGTCTATGATTTTGGAGTCTCTCGTATATATATATATATATATATATATATATATATATATATATATATATATATATATATATATATATATATATATAGGTATACGTGAGATTGTTATTTCTCCATCGATCGCTCAATTTGAACGTCTATTCTTATCAGCTTCCTATAACTTATCAGAAGCTGAGTTCTCTTCAATTCAATTGGTGGATCCGTTTATGATGCAGTATGCATCACAATTTAAAACAACAGTTTTGAAGTATATTTATATTCTAAGTATAGTATTATAATTTTTCTTTTTTTATTGTTATTTAGTTAATATCTTTTTGTGTATTGTTTTAGACAATATATATATAATATATTCCTCATCTATTCTTCTATTTCTATATATGTATGTATATATAGTTATTTCAATTATTTGTTACCGGATATACAGGAACAATTATCGAATGATATATGTAAGCAGTTTGCTACTAAGATCGAGATTATATTATATAAGAAGAAGTTCACTCAGTTAGGAGGTATACAATTAGATAAAGATATGAGATTATTGGTACAGACCCTCAAAGATATGAAATGTACGACTACCCGTACAACGTTTATTAAGATCAATCAAATGATATCCATTCTTAACATGGATAATGTATATATATATAATAATAATAATAATAATAATAATAATAATAATAATAATAATAATAATAATAATAATAATAATAATAATAATTATTATTATTATTATTATTATTATTATTATTATTATTATTATTATTATTATTATTATTATATATATTATATATATTATATATATAATTATACTCGATATTTAGTCATAATAATTAAACTATATGCTATATATATAGCCGAAAGATGCTTTTCAATATGTACTTAACGATTCTCTCACAAAGCAAGTTCTTTCAAGACATGATATTAATAAAGTCATTAAACTTAGAGTGGACTCCTAAATATATATATATATAAACATATATAAATAAACATTATATTACTAGTAAACTATAGTATTCTATATATAGTTTCTATTTTAAATATATTTATATATATAATCTTTTCATATCTATTGTTATTATTATCATTCACTTTTTTCTTTTCTTCCAAGTGTCAATAAATTCTTTATATTGTTTTTGTTTTGCTTATATATATATATAATCCACATTCATTCTTTATTCAAGTAATATAATATGTTTCTGCTTTTATTATAAGATTATTCTATAGTATTCTGTATACTTATAATATGAGAAATTGACTAAGTGCGCATCCCATACCATTTTTACGTTAACTTTGCGCGGTGATTTTATTGGCTAATTAGACTTTAACCAATCAGATTTATAATAATTCTTCTTTCATTTTTGCATTATTTATCATATGAAAGATGTTCTATAAGAACTTGACTATTTTCTATAAGAACTTGACCTTCATCGTTTTTTTTGTCAAGTAACCCTTATATTCGATCGTCGAATTCTATTCTTATTGATAACTCAAAATAATTTTCTATTGGTTGTTATTATTCAAGTTATTTATCGATTTATTATAGTTATTTTATATTATTTAACTTCTATTTTTACACGAATAAAGTTTTTACTTATAACTTATTACTATTTATAAATATTAGAGTAAACAGAATTCGCATTAACGATTTTCAAAATAATTCTGATTGCTATTAATTGTAGCATTTTTTGTAAATGAAATATTATCATAACATCGTAGTTATTAACCTTTGAGAGCTATGATATTTTAAAACGAAATTTATAAATAATTAATAATTAAATAGAAATAATTAAATAGAAATATTTTTTTTATTAAGTGGTGTTACTTAAAAAAATAAATATTGTTAAAATATTTTTTGTTAACTACTTTAAATGCTGTAATGAATACATTATTAGTATTTGAAAAATATTGTGACGAGACATAGTAATGCACATGAATTATATATTCTATGTTTCAAATTCATATTATATTCAGTATTGGATAGCTATTACAACTATAAATAGGTAAAAAGGAATTTAATAAGACTTTTAAAAAGAAGATTAGTTTATAATTCACTGGTTTATTGTTTTGATGTTGTTTATTTATCATGAGTTACCACAATATAGTTATAAGACAATAATCATAATTGTTATTATTAGAAATTTCACTTAATGATACATGATTAACGCATTCTCTTTTATGTCAAGTATTAAACACAGATTCTGTTTTGTTTACACCATAAAAATGTCTATATATTTGATTAAACCATTTTTATAAAATAACAATAGACAAAAATACGCTTTTATTCAAAATTAATACACTACATAAATATTAGTAAAACTATATCTATTTTTCTTATTTATAAATGATTATATAAATATATATATCTCATAGAGTGATATATATATATGGAAGTATTATATACTTTCCTAAGAAGATAAATATAACAGTTTCAATATCAAATTTATTAGAAGATCTATAAATACTTAAGTCAGGAATTGAACCTGAAAAGAGTCTGATGAGACTATTCCTTACCATAAAAGCTTAAGTACAGTTTATATATA
This sequence comes from Blastocystis sp. Blastoise, assembly GCA_039096225.1. NCBI lineage: Eukaryota > Bigyra > Opalinata > Blastocystidae > Blastocystis > Blastocystis sp. Blastoise. The sequence goes on from JBBPEB010000033.1 coordinate 261,493, forward strand.
TATATATATATATATATATATATATCAGTAATAATATAATATGAGTTAGAGTTATTATTATATATCTGCATATATATATTAACTGTAATGATAAGTAACTTAATAGCATAAAATCTTATATATATATATATGATATCATAACCAATATGTAATAATAAAATGTTTTCCTAACATGACAACTTATATAATAATAATACTAATAATAATAAATATTATAATAATAAATATAATAATAATAATAATAAAATAAAAATAATAATAACCTATATAATAATAATAATAATAATAATAATAATAATAATAATAATAATAATAAATATTATAATAATAAATATTATAATAATAATAAATATAATAATAACCTATATAATAATAATAATTATTATTATAATAATAATAACCTATATAATAACCTATATAATAATAATAATAATAATAATAATAATAATAATAATAATAATAATAATAATAAATATTATAATAATAATAATAATAATAATAATAATAATAATAATAATAATAATAACCTATATAATAATAATAATAATAATAATAATATAATAATAATAATAATAATAATAATAATAATAATAATAATAATAATAATAATAATAATAATAATAATAATAATAATAATAATAATAATAATAATAATAATAATAATAATAATAATAATAATAATAATAATAATAATAATAATAATAATAATAATAATAATAATAATAATAATAATAATAATAATAATAATAATAATAATAATAATAATAATAATAATAACCTATATAATAATAATAATAGTAATAATAATAAATATTATAATAAAAATAATAATAAATATTATAATAAAAATAATAAATATAATAATAACCTATATAATAATAACCTATATAATAATAATAAAAATAATAATAATAACCTATATAATAATAACCTATATAATAATAATAATAACCTATATAATTATAATAATAATAATAATAACCTATATAATAATAATAATAATAACCT